>JAOWAN010058254.1:0-12660 GCA_028566635.1 Lobelia cardinalis
TATATACTTGTATCCCAGCCACGTTGGTGGACTTCTTATTGGGCTATTGAGCTCACCCCTTGTGTATTCTATGTTTCTCCTCTTTGGTCTCTTACAGGTGACAGGGTTTGTGTTGCTGATCTTTTGGGAGCTTAGCGAAGCGCTTTAGGAACGTTGTATCAATATTCTTTTGGTTCCTCTGAGCATGTAGCTCCGTACTCTTGGCATTGTGCCAATGTATATCGACTTGTGGGTGTTGTGTATATGTATGTATGAATGTATGTTGGTGGATGGTTATAGTTGTGATTAGTATCTTAGAGGAAGAACTCTTGGCATCTAGCTTGGAGTTGTTAGTATGTATGTATGTTAAGTATTTGAAAAGAAAAGAAAAACCAAGGTAGTCTTTTAGTTGGCAATATTTCATGTGGTGTCGTACGTATTAGAGTTGTATGTAATCGCTTCCGCGCATCGTTAGTGTGTTATCGTTGCGTCGCACCCCGGGAAACGTGACGTCACGGGACTCGGGGCGTGACATTTACGATTTACAACTTGAAAGTTTATGCCCCATGATTATACAAGGTACAATACAATCTCAACGAAAAGAAAAAATAAAGTACAACTTTGAAAGCGTTAAGTCCATTACATAAGCAATTGTTTAATGTAATACAATGAGAAAATATTATAAAAAAATTGTAATCAAAATCTAATGTCAATTTTACAAAACGATAAACAGTTATGTATCATGTACTACTTTTGGAGTACTGTATAGGAAGGAATAAATTTTCGATCATTTCTCAAAATTATGCATCGATTTACTTTTGATCAAATATAATCAGAAATATAATCACACAGTGATATGATCCATAATGTCTCACTTAATAATGAGTAAAGAAAGGAAGTAATAGATTATGTCTTATTTAGTTCAGGACAAACTTAAGTTTCTTCTTATATTTGAACTTAAGATTCAAATAGGTGTATGAGCTTTCAGCTTCTAATACATAGGTGAACAATTATCTCTAATACACGGTATGAGCATTTGTCTCTAATACACGATATGAGCTTCGATTCACATATCAACATATAGCATGAATATTGATCGCAATAAAATTATGAGATTCAAATACATATACAGAAAATTCAATGCTATAATATTTCATGCGTAATCAATAATTAAAAGTCAAATGCTATATGGATGTAATATGGGTAATCGACCAATCATGCAAAAATAAAATACCACAAAAGTCTCAAGCAGCTTAAAAAAAACTCATAAAATAATAAACTTGCAATTAATTTAATGTCTACCATTAAATAATAAGGAGGAAAAATTTATCTCAAGCATAATTAATTTTGGTTGAATTTAATCTCAATAATAGCCCATATATAAAAATAATTTTAGTTTCAAAAATAAAACTCAATTTGCCAAAAATTATTTCTAATTAAACTTGAAGCAAATAAATTAATTTAATATTAAGTATTAAATAGTCAAGAAAAATAAATTTTGACAAAGCCACAAAAAATTAATTGGAAATATAATAATTTATTTGGGTAAAACCAATTTTGAAATGTGTGGCAAAAACTGTTTTAGAAAACATACCTAAAACTTTCCAAAAATTGGCACAAGACAAAGGGGGGTTTAGCCCAAAGAGGAAACCCAAGGCCAGGCCCAACAGGCCCTTAATGGAGGGGCGGCCCAAAAATCAAACGGCCCAGTTCGGAAGGAGGCAGAACGGCTCAGAGCGGCTAAGGATCGACTCTGGAGCGGCTGAAAGCGGGCACGCGCGGCTCCGGAGCGTGACTTGGACCGCTGGGCCGGATCAGGATCAGGCGACGGATCGGGTATGCAGGCTGGGTGGGTTGGCGGACCGGGCGGGTAGGGTTTCAAAAAAATCGGGTAAGGAAGACGACCCGGATCTCGAAAACGGGTTCCGCCGCGGGTCAAAAATAGAGAACGGGTTTTCGGCCATAACTTTCACATCCGATCTCCATTTGATGCTTTGTTCGATTTTTTGTGAGGATCAAAACCCTAAGGTCAATTTCATCGATTTTGATCGAATTTAAGGCGAAAAACTCAAACCCATTGGTAGGGGTTTCACCGTTGACCCGAGACCTTCAAGCCGTAATTAATGGCTTTTCGGCGGTGGTTTCGGCCGACGAGGGTGTCTATGAACTCGTCTCTTCGAGACGGTCAAGTTCCCTCCTGGTCTTAACCTCCAATTTGCAACGGATCTAGTTATTTTCTCAAGAACAAGTTTGTTTTTCGAAAATTCGTTAGAAAACTAACGGTTTTGGTTAAAAACTAACGAATCTGGACTATTTTGCAAACCAAATCTATTGGACTTCATATAAAACTAACGGTTTTGGTTATTTTGTTTTGAAAAATAAATTCATTTTAGATCTAGGCAAGATAATTACAATAGAATTGAAATACAATCAAGTAATATCTATTCATATGATTCAAATCAAAAGTTTTGATGATGAATGATTACCTTGATTACTCCTCTACCAAAATAAAGCTGGTCTTGATGATTTTTCATAATCAATCCAACGAACGAATAGAACAATTCGTGATGATAATGTGTTTTGAATGAATTTCTGTTAGATTGATGAACAGTAGATTAAGAATAATCGTAGGGAGAAAGACGTGAAATAAAAAATACAAAGTTTATGGGAGAGAGTGGAGTCGTATTCTCATTAATTAATTTGATGGGAAAATCTTTATCAATAAATAAGGAGCCCTAGGGTTACAAGTTACACAACAAACTATATACTATTGAGTCTATTAGAAATAAACACCCAACTTAAAATGTTTACGACAAGCTTTCGAATATATATAACGTGTTTGGTAAGGTAACTAGTTTTTATATGTTAATTAACATGTTTATGGGATAATTAGTATATATGTTAACTAATTAATTAGTACTAAACAAGTGGCATTAGTCAAAATATTTGATTATTATAATTAAATATTTAAAGTAAAATATATCTTTTCTTAAATTACTATTTTTAAATTATATAATTTATTATTTAACTTTTATAAATATGATTTTAATTTTAAAATTACATAAATAGTACTTCACCCTTTAATTAATATTTCACTGTCATTCTATAAAATTGATAAAGGGCGTGTTCTTTTTGGTATTTTTCACTCAAATTTTTTGGTATTTAATTTTTCTTTCTCATTGATTTCATATCCTTTTTATCTATTTTTCTTTTAATTTTTATTTTAATTATTACAAAATTTTAAAAATCAAATTAAAAAATTATTCATTCAAACGTACCCTTAAAGTGTTAAATGTTTAGGATCGATTTTATATTGATTTTTTAAGTGGTTGCTAGAGGGAGGGCAAACAATTAATCTACAAAAATGTTTTTAAACCTTTGCTAAATTAATTTACTTTATCAGATTTGCAGTAGTAGCTGATTTTTTGCCGGAGACATTAAGGTCTAACTAAAGCTTCTTCAATGTTTAGCTTCCAAAGGCTAAAAGTAAAATTTACTAGAAATATCATATTTATAAGTTCAACAGTTATAATTTTAAATATAAAAAGAGGCGTAAGTGAATAGTGAATATTGTAAGAGTATGCAAGACTTGTGATCCAAGATTTACATAAAATTAACACTATCATTTTTGTAATTAAAGTCAAAAATAGGGGGGGGAAATAGAGAAAAAAATAATAAAATCTATAAAAAAATTAAAAATTAAAAATCATACAAAAACAGACTTGTAATCCAAAACTTACATAAAATTAACACATCATTTTTGTAGTTATATTCACACATGTAAAAACTGTTACATTCACGATCAGGTTGATTGATCTTATCATTTGAGAAGTGTCACCGAAATCATAAGGGTGTGTTCTTGTGCATGACTTTCATTCATGATTTTTGATTTTTAACTTTTCTTTCTCATTGGTCCCACAGTTTTTCTCTCTATCTCTCTCTTACTTTTTACTTTAATCATTACAAAAACCCAAAACCAAATCAATAAAATCACTCACAAGAACACACCCTAAATGTTTGAGTTTGACCTTATAATTATAAGAGAGTTATTGTAAGAGAGGGAGAGAGAGAGAGAGAGAGAGAGAGAGAGAGAGAGAGGGAACACATGGGCAATGCACGTCCGATCGTACTAATAAATTGAGCATTAGCCCCATGGCATATATCCAGAGGCGGAGGGAGGGGGGGCGGGGGGAGGGGGTTGGATGGGGCTCCACTTTGAAATTTTCTTCTTAGATTTGCTACCATATCGGCTTGTAGCCCCCTCCATAAATTCCGGCGAAATAGAAGAGATCTGTTTCTGTTTTTGCGTCTATTTATTTTCCTTCTTTTTAAAAAAAAAAAATCAAAACGATACCGTTTTGTTAAATAGATTTCCCAAAAAAAATAAAAAGAGGTATTAACATAAAAGAAACGGACTTTAGGTCCAAAGTGTCTTCTCCAACTTCCAAGGACGTGCGCTGCTGCTCCTTCTTTGCTGTTGTTGGTTGTTTGATATTTATTTATTGCCCTATTCCAAGCAAGTGGATCAACTCTACAATAATTTGTGGTCATTTTGATCATCATTAATTAGGTATTCCATCTTTCTCTCTCACTATTATTTAAATTTAGGGATGAATTGTAGGGTTAAAATTATTTATTTAATGTGATGAAATTTTGATAAATTATTAATTGTGATTATTTTCTTTGTGATTTCTAAATTTTATCTTCAATTCATACTAGTTTGTTGTGCCCTAAATATTGATTTTTGTGAATTGTAGCTATTTTGTACCCTAATTTATGATTTTTAAGATTTTGTGATTTCTTTGTGAATTGTGGCTATTTAAATGTACTAGTAAAGTTTGACATATTTTTTCTTGTATTATTAATAATTTTGTTATGAATTTAAAATGCTTTTCTTCAAATTTTTTGTGGATCCGATTCGTTTGTTTGATAGTCCGACCCGAAAAAAAATTTCGGCCGTATTATTTAGCCCCCCCTCATAACATTCCTCACTCCACCCCTACATATATTACAGTGGCAAAGGGAATGGCGGATAAAGCTCAGCGCGGTAGTGTGCATGGTTCGATTTCCCGTAAATTTGAATTGACTCTGTTACAAGTGAGAGTGACCTAAGGGTTAAGAATCATGGGCCTGTCCATTAGCTCTCCACCCTGACTTCTGTAATCAGGGGCGAATCTAAGTAGGGTCAGTCAATCCACCGTGGTGAAAAATCCTTCAAGAGTAATAGTATAGTCGGAAAAAAATGGAGGTTTTCGACCACTCGTTTCGTTTTATTTAAAATCGCATTATTTCGTTTCGTTTCGTTTCGTTTCAAACATGAACGCATTTCAAATTGTATTACTTCGCTTCATTTCAAACATGAATTCATTTCATTTTATTTAGTAATTTTGATCTTAATATATGATTATGATTGTTCATTTAGGTTGATCAATGAACAAATTTTTATTTAAACGGCCTAGATTCGATCTATTTGTTTGCTTGTCCAATCCAATTTTTTTTCCTAAGGGCAGCGCCCATATAATCTCGCTCACACGATAAGAAAATCCTGCTCCGCCCCTACCTGTAATGCATATCCTGTCCTTTATCTTCTTCACATGGCAGGATTCCTGCTCGCATTTGAAAAGGAAATATCGAGAAGGAATCGATAACAGAATTAGAAAGAAAAAATAAGCCCCCAGGGCATTTATCACAGTGACAAGGGGGAGGGCGGATAGAGCTCAGCGCGGTAGTGTGCAGGGTTCGATTTCCCGCAAGGTGGAATTGACTCTGTTACAAGCGGGAGTGACCTAAGGGTTAAGAGCTCTGGGCCTATTCGTTAGTTCTCCACCCTGGCTTCTGTGATGCACATCCTACGATTTACCTCCTCTACGTTAGCTCAGGACAGAGTTGGTGGGAAACTGTCGAATTGCAGTCTCAATATTTTTTTTTTTTTTAGAAAAAAAAATAATTTGTGCTAAACGTTAATCAAGTTAAGTGGAGGGTGAGTGGCGCATTCTTGTCCATATCAGAACAGTTGTGATGATGGCCAGTGGGCCTTCAAATAATTCACCATGTGATTTTTGCACAATGCCAGGTGTCTGGCGTCGGCTTTCCTGAATTAGAAAGTACTCTATTATCGAGGGCGGAGCTAACAGCAAATTATAACGATAGTTCGCTTGGGGCTTAAGAATGCTTATTTTTTTTTTAAATATATATAAATTATATATATTATATACATCATGAAATAGACATAATAGTTATAAACATGATAATAATAAAATTTTATATATATTTTATATTCATGTTATATATATAATTTATAATTTTTATATACCTTCAAAAAAATAAACGCTTCTAACATTGAGCACCTAATATACCAACTGTGAACTAACCCCATACCACTGGCGCTGACATGTGGATAAAATAAATTATTTTACTGTATAATTTTGTTTTAAGGACTTTTTTAAATTTTACTTAACTCTCAAAATATGTGTTCATGATTTTATTTTTAAAATGGAGTATTAAATTTTCTATTTGAGAGAATAGAAAAGTTATTTTCATTCATAATTAATTTTATTTGGATTTATTTTTTATTTAATTTTATTTATAAAATTTATTTTTCTTAATTATTTATCAATACATTTAAAAGTAATGAAAGGGGTATAATTTACTCCATTCATCTTTAAAAGAGTGTTACATTCAATTGAAACTTTCGTACATAACCTTTTATTTTGAAACTGAGCAAGTAGATTTTTAAGACATTTTAATTAGATTATGATTTTGGATTCGATTTTGATTTTTGAATATTTCTTTTTCAATAGTTTCATAATTTTCTATCTATTTATTTATTTCTTTTTTTTTTCTTTTCACAAATATTTTAAAAAGTAGAGATAGAAGGTATTCCATCTCCAATAGTTCAAGAGCTACTTTTTTTTTTTTTTTTGTATGTCTCACTTGAAACTTTATTTTATGTTTTATTTTCACAAATTTTATTTTATGTTTGAAACTTTGAGTCAATATTAATCGAGCATTTTGAGTTATTATATATTAGCTCTGCCCTATATGAATAGTCTTTTTAAATTATTATGTTTAATATTGTTGGATTGAATATTCATCATTGAAATTTGGACCTGCCAATTACAAATCGAGCCCTTAATAAACCGGCTCACGAAATATGACAGAGGCTAAAAATAATGTGGCTCAGTTTATAAAAGCAGTGCAAGTCAAGTCAAACTAAACGCAAACGAATCAAGTCGGATCGATCTCACAAGCTAAGTAGGCTCGTTTACTTATTTTTAGTTTTGGAGTATCCATTCTCCTTTTGTTCCTAAAAATCATCTTACTAAATTGACTATATATTTCCGATCGTATATCTATGAAAATTTACTTATGTTTACTAATTCATAAAAAATTAACAATCTCAAAAATTCGAAAGCCATGTAGGATCTCTAAGCAAAATACAGTAACTTTTTTTTTTTTACAAATTAATATATGCTAAAAGAAAAGAAAGAGAGCAGAACATCAGTAATTCTACCTGGTGATGTGAGCAATGAATGATTCCAATTCCAGCCGTGTAACGCCACCTTCCTCCACGGCCATCCTGACAAGACCGCCCAACTCCACCGCCCTCCTCCTTATCTCCTTCCCTTCTTCCGACGCCATCAACCTCCTCACAGCTCCCTCCACCGCCAACGACGTCACAACCTCGTTCCTCTGGGCCCATTCCTTCACAACAATCCCAACCCTCAACACTTGTGACATGAGCAGGGCGTTCCTTGGCTGGTCAGAGTGCATGGGCCATGCTGCTATGGGCACTCCCATTGTTATAGTCTCCATGCACGAGTTCCACCCACAGTGGCTCATGAACCCTCCCGTTGATGTGTGCCCCAAGATTTCCAACTGCGGGGCCCACCCTCTCATCACAATTCCTCTCTCTTTCACTCTTTCTTCGTACCCTTTTGGCAAAGAGATCTGTCTATCCTCGTTTCCAAACACATCCCCTCTGTCAGCCTCCCTCAACACCCATATGAACTCTTGGTTGCTTTTCTCTAGCCCAATTGCGAGCTCAGTGATCTGTTCGTCGCTTAAAGACGTCGTCGTGCCGAATGAAACCAAGATGACTGAATTTGGTTCTTTTTTATCAAGCCATTCCAGACATTTGTGTCGCCTTACCAACTTTTCTTCATCCTTCTCGGTTCGAGTAGAATTTCCGTTTTCCAATAGAGAGGGAGCGTGAGAAAGGATCGAACCTGAGTTATCAGGTTTTGCTGAAAGGAGAGGTTTCTGATTTGGATTTACGGGATTGAATGGGCCCAAGGCCCATAATTTCTTTCCTTGGCTGATCTCTTCTTTAGCAAGCAAGTCAAGAAAAGGAGATTCTATAACCCTACATGTGTTATAGATGCGACCCGAACTGTACTTCGTGTACTCATGTTCTTTGGCGATAAAGTTGATGAAATCTGGCGTGAAACATCCTTCGAGGGTAGGAATGTCATTTACTATTGCCTCCGGAATTTCATGATGGAAAGGTTTCCCCATGCTTTCCCATAAGAACAAGAAAATAGCAAACGCGGATACGCTGTGAAAAGTGTAGGATTCGGCGTTGGGAAGTGAGCGAAAATCTTGAACGACGGAACCCATTAAAGAGTCATGGATTACCACTAGTCTAAGAGTTTGGGAGGAGAGGTTTGCGAGAAGCGCCGCCATGGGCTGGCGGAGGTAGGAGGAGGTGGCCTCGATAGAGGGTTGAAGGTGCGATGGGAATTTGATGGTGGCGTTGGGATCGGGAGGAGGGGATAGAAAATGGGGGGCAGGAAATTCATGGAAATGAATGTTGGGAATGGAAAGCGGGTTCCAACCGTGGAGGCGGAGTTTGGCTTGGCGGTTGTGGGTGGTGGTGCCGACGAAGTGAACGGGTATGTCAAGATCATCGTAGGCGGCAATGAGACGGGAGAGGTGTAGGAGCTGGTTGAGATGACCTTGTGCCGGGAAAGGGACCATAACGACAACCACCGCATGCGGTGGCTGTTGTCGGCTAGTACGTCTATTGGTCATAATTATTGTAGGAGTGAGAAGTAGTGAGTGAGGTTTTGTAGTTTCGATCGGTTCGGTTGTATGTAGTATATATGTTTGTTTTTGTTTTTGTTTTTGGGTTTTCGTGGGATTACAATTTAGTTTTTGCGGCTACGAGATAAGTGATGATGTAGTAATTTGCCCCCACACCTCAAGAAATCTACGTTGTCGGCATCAAACGGCGGCTCATTAATTGATCCATTGGAAGGTTTCAAAGTTTTAAATGGGTACGCCGCTGATAAAAAGTAATCCGCAATTAATTATTTATAATAACGATATATTGTGAGAAAAATATATTATTTTTAAGGTAATTAAAACGAAAAAAAGTATTAAAATTTATACATAATACCTCCTCGGATTTGATTTCAAGATACATTACAATATTTTGAGTTAACACAATATTTTAGAAAAGTGATTTGAATTAATTTAAAAATAAAGTAAATGGTTAGGATATATTATTTTGTGGGAGCAAATAAAATCTCTGTTGCTAAAAACTAATATGGAGTTTTCTTAACAGAAAATATTTACCACTTACTTATTCTACAAAACTCGTATTCATGTCGAGAAGCTGTATTTCTACTTAGGTTGATAATTTTCTAAAACAAAATAGATATGCGAGTTTTTCAACAAAAAAAAAAAAATTATGATAGACACTTACTTTTATACCAAAACGGAGAATTTTCGGTAAAATACTTTTGTAGATCTGTCAAAATATTACTCGTTAATTGATTTTAACATGTTTTAACCTTTTAAATAATTCAATCCATTTAATTACAAATTTATAAATTAAAATATGTAACAAATATTTTTTTTGTGCGAAAGAGTATTCAACATGTTAATTTAAATGTAACTTAACTCATGTATTACATAATTGAGTTGATCGATTAATTAAATGAGTTATAATCGATTGAACTCATTAGAACCTATTATTCATCGTAACTCAATCAATTTCACCCTATTATACCAAATTGGCACGCTTACACTCACATGATGATGAAGCTCATTTGTCAGGTACCATAACATGGTAGGATTTATATGAAGCACCTAGGTGCTTCTTTTTAGGAACACCTCTTTGGACAAGTGTAATACATTTTTTCTAAAACAAGTGAGAAAAAAATTAGCCTAATAAACTTTCTTAATTTTAGGATTAAAAGAGGAAATATCTCTCTATTAAAACTCTCCGAATGAAAGGGACCAAATCTCTCTCTCTCTCTCTCAAAAGACGACTCCTCTAGATCATCGCCCATGAATTCATTGCCTCGACGCGGTTCCGCCACAATCGTCGTCGTCCGCGCCTGCAGCACGGCCTACTCGTCGCGCCTCTGGATCCAATCTAGTACGGCCTACTTGCCTTAGCGAAACCCTCTTCTTTCATGGATCCGGGAGAAAGAGGTAAACGGTTCGTCGAAGAAGACGAAGATTAAAAATCTTTACGCCACCGTCGAAAATATACCTTCGTCGAAAAGACGAATTACGTTGCGGCCGTTGCTGAAAACGATGTTCATTTCGTCGGTTCTTAATGTTCACTAATTATTTCAACGTTTGATTCATTTGCTTATAACATGTACGTATAAGAAGTGCTCATGTGTTCATTTACGTATAAATTGTCTTCATATTTTTCAACATTAGATTCATTTTTCTATAACATACTACTGATCAGCTTGAGTTTTTGATATGTTATAAAATTATTTGTTTGATTCATTTTGTCAGTGCTTAATATTTATTTCCTTAATTATTTTATTCATTTGAACTATTTCAAAATTTCAACATTCCTTTTGTAAATGCTCATTTTTTCGGTACTCATTGTTCATTTTCTTATTTGTTTAACTCATTTATACAGATTGGCTATGGTGTTCATATATTTTGGAATACGTATTTAAATTTGTTTTTGAAAGATTATGAGTTAATTTAGGCGTATATTATAATCCCGTAAAATTATGAATCCGTTGAATTAATTTAGACGGTTATTTTTGGAATAAAGAAAAAATAATTATATTTTCATTATTTTAGGAATTATGTAAAATTAAACAATGGGAGAGTGAATACACTCGCTTGGATGGGTGGTGCTTCTAGCAAGGAGCACCTAGGTGCTTCATATACCAACTGATAACATGGACAAAACATATTAACGAATACAGACCATCAAAATTTATCTAATCCTGTGATGATCCTCATTTAATAAGAATAATCAAAATAATAATTATGTACTCCCTCGTTTTATTTTGAGCATCCACTATTCTATTTTAGAAAATGTTATAATAATTGTTTATTTTTTCATTTAAGAATATGACAAGTGATTTATGTCCACAAATTTTATGAACACATTTTTCATAATTTATATCCACAAAATATATAATTTTATTAAATATTGTGTAAATTATAAATGGATATGAATCACTTAAATTGAAAAGAGGGAGTAACATTTTTGTGTATAGTTCAATTTATTAAAAGTATGATTAATTTCATTTTAAACTCTGACATTTTTATGAGCTCGTAAAATAAGATTTCTGATTTTTGAAAACTGCCAGTCAGGTCCTAATGTTCAATTTTTATCGTAAATAGGTCTTTTTGGACAGTAACCATCGAAAACTAACGGAAGTGAACTCACGTGCAACACACATGAGTTTTTCAGGGGTATTTTTGTTATTTTTCACAAATGTTAAGTTCAAGGTTTAAACTGAAAATTTTTTAAATAAACTTTATATTTACCAAGGGAGGTAATTGTAATTTATCAAAAAATATAATACTAAAAACCCTAAAAAGAACACCTCCCTTTTCTCCCTTCCCCGCCAAATGACTTCCACCCCTACCCTGCCCCTCCTCCTTCTTCTCCGATTCCTCCACCCTCCATCGCCACCAAACGATTTCCATCGATCTCTTGCCATATAGCTAGCCACCGTCTTCCACAAAATTACGTACCATCGCCACTGCCACAAAACACCATGCATGACCCACTTCCATCCTTTAAATCCGTCGATGTTCATCATCACCATCAACCGCTGCACCAAGTAACCATCAACAGCAAGCAGCCGCGAACAGTGCGAACACCAAGCAGTTGCGATCTGATTTTGGTGGAGATAGATCTGGGAGATGGGGGCGGAAAAGTGAGATTTGTTTCTTCAATGAGCTCTCTGAATTTTCCTGTTCAAAATCCCTAAATTCAGGGTCATTGTTATTATCAACATCTTCAATTCCATTACTGAGCCTCTAGTTTATCCAATTCGTCCTCACTCGTTTGACCGATCTCTTTGATTTCAACTTTTTATTAGTGAAATCGCGAGGTTATAGAATTTGAGAGGTGTAACCAATGACATGTTGAAATACAATGCTTGTTAGTTCAAATATCTTTAATTTGCTTAAGCCCATTCACCTACATCTAGGCTTTGGACCCCTCTTTTTAAAAGAAATATCTTTTGGGCCCACTGCCTTATATACAATATCATAAGCTTATCTCACATGGTTTCTCTTACTGTATTTCAGACAAAGGATGCTCAAAAGAAAGTGCTCTAGCTTATAAAGCTTAAGCTTAACGCTCAAAAGCTCAATCTGAGCTTATAAGCTTTATAGCTTACGCTATTGCTTAAGCAGGAAAGTCTAAGCTGCTTATACCTATGCAGAAAACGCAAAGCT
>JAOWAN010058264.1:0-12659 GCA_028566635.1 Lobelia cardinalis
CTCTCTCTCTCTCTCTCTCTCTCTCTCTCTCTCTCTCTCTCTCTCTCTCTCTCTCTCTCTCTCGCTCTCTCTCTCTCCTTCCGTGTTACCCGTATTTTTTCTTTCTTGATCTTGGGATATCACCTATCACTCACCATGATAGTCGAGCAGAATCCTCCAGCAATAACTTATACAACATCACACAACAAACTCCAATATCATCAGCTGCCTCACATTTGATCCGACAAAAAGAAAATACAACCTTGTTTCCAGTTCTTCTTCTTCTTTTTTTAAAGTGGCTTTTGACAATCTCAAAAAATAAGTCCATTCCACTGGGAAGACAAAAAGACAATCTCAAAAAATGTAAAAGATCAATACACATATTAACCCTTTGGGAAGAAATAATTGAATCCATGTACTACACCAGGAGCCCACTTGTAATCCATCAAAAGAGATTCCAATGTTGAGTGGGCTCCCTAATGCCAGCATAAATGATCCCAAAATAGTACTAAATTTCAAATCTCAATTGCAAGATAGTATGACTTACCCCAAATTGCCAATCAAAGAAAAGTGAAACACTGATTCAAAATTTAATCAAACTACTAAAAGAAGCTATCTTGATATATAGTAGTACCTTCTAAGAGACCTTCACAAACTTCATCAGCAGTTACATTGAGTGCTCTCAATAGTATCGCTACGTTCTGAGACATCTTCGGATCGAGCACCCGATTCTCTTCATTCCTCATCGTGGGAACAAAAACGCGAGGTTTACTATCATCTTTCGAATTCAAATTCGACGAATTCACGATGAACAGACTCTCAAGCATTTCCTCATTCAAACTTAAACAAAATTTGCACAACAAAATCATAAGCATTCCCAGAAACAAATGTACTAAAATTTACAGGCTCAAATCTTGTACATGGGCTTGAAAACAACAACCTTTTTAAACGCCAAATCTTTGGCAAAATATGAAGTTTCAAAAAAGAGTTTTGTACTGGTACTATCCCAGTCCCAAGATGGGTATCACGGAATCAGGATGATGAACAAATTGTGACATTTATTTTGGGTTTTGGAAAGAGGAGAGTAATTATTTGGGCCAAGGAAAGTTGAGATTCACTAAAGACAGAAAAGAAAAGGTGAAAAAGAGATCAGAATCTTACTGGAAAGTGCTAGATTTGAAATGATCCCAAACCATTGCCCTCTCTGAGCTAGCTCCGACTTTATCCCAATGCAAAGCTTTCAACTTGGGCTTCTGAATCTCCTCCTCATTCCTCCCCGAATTCTCCGCGGCGGTGGGGGTCTGCGACACAAGTTGAGGCCTTGTTGGTGGTGCCAGCACCGGTGGCCCTGTAACTGGTGCAGCCGGCTCCACCACAGGATCCCAAAATCCAGCCGGCGGCATCGGTGGTGGCACTGGCGGCAACTTTACCGGCACATATTGCTGCCTAGAAAAATTAGAAACTCTGACTGCCGGTATGCTCTGAAAATCACTGGGATTTCTCTCCGCCGACGACATTGTCGGCGACGTAGACATGGTAAGAGTTGGAGAAAGAGAGTCTGAAGACCTGTCGTTGATTCTTGGACTTCCTTTAGGGACAGGAGTGGCTCTGGGTGAAAAAAACTCTTCCTCGTCCTTGTCCTCGGACGAACCAGGTTCGGAATCTTGATAATCTCGTGGGAAATTATTATGACGAGGCAGCGGCGGAAGTGGGTGGAGCTCCGGCGAACCCAGTTTCTGATAACCCGAAACAGAGGACGCGGACGCACCAGCATTGCTGAAATGCGTGTCCTTGTTGGCGAGAGTGCCAAGATAAAGGAACTCTGAACTGTTGCAGAGGGGATTACGAGGCGGGAGAGTGGGCGGTGGCGGAGGAGGAGGGGGTTTGTCGGAGGTGGGGGTGTCGGGGGGAAACAAGCGGAGGCTGTCGGATTTTTGAAGTTTGGGGTGAATGTGTTTGTGGCGGTGATGGTAAAGGAGGGAGGCGGCGACTAGTGCGATTACGGCAACGGAGATAACGGAGACGATGGAGAGGGTGATTACAAGTTTACGAGAGACGGGTTTGGAGGAAGAGGAAGACGGAGGGAGGATGATGGAGGAGATGTTGGCTGGGAAGGTGGGGAGGGAGTTGGAGGTGGAGGGAGAGGAGGGGGAAGGGTGGGAGGGTGGGGAGGAGGGATAGTTTGGTAAGAAGTCATTTTGTTTGTTGGGAGGTGCTAGGGAGGAGAATGGGTATTTGGGTTGTTGTTTTTGGTGATGATGGTGGTGGTGGGGGGTGGAAGGTTGGGGTTGAGGTTGAGGAGATGGGAGTGGAGGTTGGGTTGTTTGTGGTGGTAGTAGGGGTAGTGGTGGTGGTGGGGTGGTATCAATGGGAAAGAAGGGTTGATGGAGTGTTCTTCTGTTATGGTGGCTTTGGGTAGTGATTGATGTTGTTGCTAAGAGGAGGATGAAAATGACATATAATCCTCTAGGCATTCTTGTTTATAGAAGTTCTCTCTCTCCCTCTCTCTGTCTTGTGTATGTGAGAAGCTCTGTTTTTTTGAAGGATACTGCTCAGACTATGGAGGGAGTGAAAGAGTAAGGGTGGAACAAATTTTGAGGGGATGATTTGCTAATATGGAGATTAAAGTTGTGACTAAGGAAATGTGCAGAACATTAATCCATGAATGTTTTTGGGAGAAATCTTCTTGGTCTCTAATCTGGGGTTTTGTGTCTGTGTAGGTGGTGTAATGAAAGGGAAAGGGTAGCTGGGTAGGGTGTTTTGAGGGAGAGGGTGGAGGTGGTGAAGTGGAATGGAGTGTTTCAAAGGAGCAAAGAGGAAGGAGGAAGAGGAAGATGGTTCAACACTTTGAATGAAGGAAGCCCCACCATGGTAATGGAGTTCAATTACTCCTCCATTCCTCTATAGTAATTTACATTTATTTTCTTCAACATTATACTGCTCTTGCCTTTAATTTCATTCTTCAATTTCTTATAAGTAAAGTAATGATTACAAGTACAAGTACAACGAGAACTATCTCATTTCGATCCATCACATCCTTTATTTCATTCGTCTCATTCATTTTCGTGTGCCAAAAGTTCTTAAAACATTGGTTATATTGGTACAAGTCAAGTTTTGATATTATTTTTAAAAAAATGATTAAAAATGATGTTTAGTAATTTTAAAAATATTAATTTTCTTATTTATTTAATATTTTTATACATACTCTTATATATTATTATACATTACATCAAATCATAATTACTATTTTTTCTTTATATTACCATCATATAATTTTAAATTTTAAAGGGTAAATAGGTAATTTAGATTTTCACGAAAAATAAAAATAAAATATTGCAAAAAATCGACCATTCAAACGCACATATAATCCCTTATTTTTTCCCTCCCCTAAAATTTTAAATATTTAACATAATATAAAAAAAAAAAAAAAAAAAAAAAACTTAAACTGTATTCCTTTGTCAACTTCTCCCGAGGGCTACACTAAATTTAACCACTCTGAACTCATCATTTCCACTCTCCCTCCCAAACCCATCACCCGCCCAAACTGCCATACCACCATCGGTTTTTCCTAAGCCCTCCTTTCAACCGTAGTCATCAGAGCAATCGTTGGTGCCTTAAATTGTGGTCCCACCCGCGATTCTTCGATATCATCCTCCTTTAAAGTCGTCGATTCTATCAAATTGGCCCGCTCCGTCATTCAGTACCTGACCCGAAAGTGATTCTCGGGTTTTCCCTCCAAGCCACCGCTAAGGAATTGACTGGTCTCTCTTCGCAGCTGAAAACCCTAATCTCCAAATCGAACGACCGTAGAACCACGTTGTCGTTGTGGGACTGTGCGACTCTGTTCGACGACTCGGTGAGCCAACTCAACAGCTTATCCAACCGTCGATCCCATCTCCTCCAACCTAGCCAACCATCGACTGGTGCCAAGGATATGTGGGAAGCATTGCTGGAGTACCTAGAACGAAATGATATCACTAAAGACAACAAGCTCTACGACAACATACAAGAATTTGATGCTTTCAGAAAGGATCCAAATAAATCTCTTAGACAGGCCTACGATAGGTTTTGTGAAGTAAAAGAATACTTGTGCTAATCTTGGCTAAACTTATTCCAAGAAGGACCTTAATATGCGATTCACGAGTAGACTTGGTGATGAATGGCATATTAAGTTAAATACTATCAACGAGTCCAAAGATCTTAATCATGAGCTTAATTTGCGTAATTTATATGCTTCTTTGAAATTATATGAACGTAAATTGCTTAAGAAACAAGTAACCTAAAAAAGCATGCATGAATTATCTCTTGCTTCTCAAGAGGAAGCAAAACCTACTCCTCCAATTGCATCATCTCTTCCATCAACTTCTTCTCAAACTCCTCTGTACTCTTTTGATACCGAGGAAGAATTGTTTGCTGCATTTGCAAATAAATATGATCGTTTCAATAAAACTTACAAAAAGTTTTGGAACAAGAAAACCCCTCGGCAAGGTTATTGAAAACCTGCCGGAAACAACAGAGACAAGAAAGATTTAGTTTTCTATACTGTAGAAAATCTGGAGACTTTGCTTTTGTCATGTACCCAAATATGAATAATTAAAGAACAAGGCTCACACTCGTGTTCAAAAACCAAAAGACCTTGCTGTTGAGGAGGAAAATATTCAAGAAAATGCTTTGAGTACTTGACTAAAATCTGATTCAGACCAGGATAAAATCGACTCTGATGAGCATGTTGACCTATCTCTAGTAGCCAAAGAAGTATCTTATGTGGACGATGATGATTCTGTCTGCGATATTGATGAGAAATATGATGAAGAACTCAAAAACTTTGTTGACACAAGTTGCCAATCCTTCTAAAATGATCATACAAAAGTTTGGCAATTAATTTTATGCACAAGGAGGAGATTTTGAGAAAATAAAGAAAAATCTTAGTTTAGCCAAAACTCTATCACCCAAACCAATTGTTTTAACACCTGTTCTGAATGTTAAAAAGGGTGATTTCTTAAAGTTTTCAGAAACTGAGATGACTGAAGAAATGGCTACCATGCTGCTCGAATTTAAGAATATTAATCATATTCATACTATTCTAAGAGCATAACACACCAACATTAACTTTGCTAATTTACTTCTGAAGGCTGAAGTTGATAAACTAAAGCCTCAAGCTGCAAACATACACGGTGTAATGACTGAAAATCTTTACCTGACGTCTAAGACAAACAAGCTTGCTGGTGTGATACTTATGTTGGAGAAAGAAAACAACGATCTCAGAAAGGTTATTGAAACTTTCTCAAAATCAAAGGCTGTTGTGAAAGCCTTGTTGGACACTCAAGTCCATGAGGGTGGACACTGAGGCCTAGATTACAACAATAAGACTAAACCAGCTGACAAGAAGGTCTTGGAAAGTAAGGTGAAAGATTCCGATTCCAAGGAAACTCATTGTGTCAATACACAAACTCAAGCTAATATCTCACTATATCACTTAAAAACTCTCGAAAAGAAAAAAAAAATCATATATTCCTGAAATACTTCTAATCTAAGCTGATGGAAGCTCTACAATATGTGTATAACAAAGTTGTTCTTGAATATTCCAATGAAGAATAATATTCAAGTCTTCAGGGCTTTGTGAAGTTTTGAGTGTTGTTATCTGTAGATCTTCTGATTGAACTTTGTAGGCTCGTTTGCAAATTCTTAAAAGCTTGATTTAAACTCCAAAAGAGGCCAGTATTTAGAGGATTTATATACTATCCGTTTGAGCCAAAATCGTTGTTCCCCCTCTTTGACTGAGTTTTCAAAATCATCATTATCCTTTGATTAGTCCAACGTGTCAGATTATCTTTTTGACTGTTGACCAATTAAATATTGCCATGTGGGGTTCTTTATTCCATGTGGCAGGCCTATGTTGAAATCTTCCTTCCACGTCAGAATTATGAATTAAATCATAATTATATTTTTGCATAGGATCTGGGCAGCATACACTTAGCTGTTGGTCAGTGTGTACTTGGCTGTTTAAGCAAGGAGTTGACTTGTTGATTGTAAGTTTTGAATTAGACTCAAGTGAAGTCTTGTTGCTTCTTTCCAAGTGAGGATTAACATGATCTCTGATAAATCAATCGTTGTTGAATTGGATTTTCTATTTGACTTTGCTGAAGACCATAAAGCTTGCCGGGGAATAATAGTTGAAGTCTTTATCATTGCTTTCTTCACAAAATGATTGCTGGACCATTGTGGTTCAGATTCAGGTGAAGATCAAGACTTAGAAAGGACCATTCCGGTTTTATGATCAGGTCTGGGCCTATTGGTTGAAGGCTGCTGCAGATGGTTAGCTGTTGGTTGCCAACATCTCTCTTGTGTTTTTTTTCTTATAAATTCATGGACCATTTGCTTGTACTTGAGTCGAGACTTCCTTCTGATGGTCCTTTGGTGTTGCTTAACAAGATTCTTGTATGAACCAGTTAGAGTTCTATATCGCAATCATAATTAGTTGGATGCTAGTAGACTGTCTTGAACTGTCATAAACAAGAGACTTTGTTCTTTGTATATCCATTGCATTTGACTCTTTAATGCATGCGTGTTTGTCTCTTTTAATGTTATGCGCCTTTAGTCTGGATGTAATAGTTGTTGATTTGTCAGAGTTATAATTTGTACAAAAACTCTGATGAATGTAGGCTTCCAAGGCTTTTGATTCTCCATAGAACTTTCAAAACCTCCGTTTTGATGGGTTCCAAATTTTTTTGTTATAGATAAGTTTATGTGAATAAGCATGTATCTTTTAATTTGATCCATGATTTATGAATTAGTTCATACATTGGTTAATCTCTCCTAACTATTCCTTTGTTTTCAAAGCAATTTGTGTCGATGTCAATAAATTTGAAATTTATGCAATACTCCATTGTTAACATAACATACAAGACCATTAGACCATTAGAAAATTTATGCAATATCATTCGATTAGTAAACAACATTGAAATCTGACACACTTCTATGATAATATTTCTAATTACAATAATTTCCTAATTCCGATTTAAAAAATTGCTTGACTGATATTTCATATTTGTATAAAAAAAACATAACAATGATTTCTATACTCCATCAGAATAAACGAAAAAAAAAAATATATATATATACATGTTGATTTACTACATTATTACTCCATATTGTAAAATAATTTTGATAATTTTTTAGTATTTTACGTCATGCTCGTAACCGACATTCTTCGTATTTTTGGGTGTAATATACAAAAAAGTAGGCTAAACGAATATTGTGAGTTAATCAATTAAATAATTTGAAATAAAAATGATATCATTTTGAATTAATCTCCCATTATTACGAACTATACCACTAGAGTATCTTATTTGAGGCATATTGTGTTCGTTAAGCATATTTTTTGCCCTAACATTTAAAAAGAGCTAAAAATGATGTATACAGTGTTAATTTTAGAAACACCGTTTTTTCTTTCATACCTATAAAAATTGGTTCAATCGTGAATTATCATTGATGATAGAGTGTCAATATATAGAGGTTTACAATAAAACCCTAAGGGCATTATAGACTAAAGACACTACATAAACTAGTTAGTTCCTATATGCCCCCGCAAGATAGGTGTTCTAGAGGTTACACCAATCTTGGAACGAAGAGGAAGAAACTGCGAATGAGAAAGTGGCTTCGTGAAAGCATCCGCCAGCTGATCCGAAGAAGACACATGAGCAACTCGAAGAGTTTCAGTTTGAACCTGCTCGCGGGCAAAATGAAAATCGTGTGCCAAGTGCTTCATTCTGGAATGAAAAATGGGATTGGAGCATAAATACGTCGCACCAATATTATCAAAGTAAATGACCGGAGGACCAAGTAAGGACACACCGAGCTCAGTAAGCAAGGAACATACCCAACGCAGCTCCGCAGATGTGGCAACAACGGCTCTGTATTCAGCTTAGGTGGAGGATTGAGCAACCGTAAGTTGCTTCTTTGAACTCTAGGAAATGGGACTACCACCGAGATAGACAACATATGCAGTGGTAGAGGTGTAGTCATCCTTATCCCCAGCCCAGTCGGCATCAGAGAAGGCATAGAGTGAGATAGGATCATTTCGTCGCAATAGGATACCAAGATCCATAGTACCAGCAAGGTAACGTAGGAATCGCTTAACTGCAACCCAGTGAGTGGTGGTCGGGCGATGCATGAACTGAGAAAGCTTGTTCACCGCAAAGGCCACATCTAGCCTAGTGAGAGTGAGATACTGTAGACTGCCTACAACATTACGATACTCAAACGGATCAGTCAGAGCAGTACCTGCTTGTAGATGAAGAGAAACAGTCGGATCCTGCGGAGGCTGAACTGAATTTGCAGTCAACATGTTCTGCTTAGATAGCAAATCTCGAATATATCCCTGCTGAGATAATAGAAGCCCCTCAGAGTGGGGAAGCACTTCAACACCCAGAAAAAAAGACAGTGGGCCTAGATCCTTAAGATAGAACCGACCAGAGAGCAGCTGTACAAAATGACTCAGAGCGCCATCATCAGAGCCAGTAATAATGATATCATCAACATAAACAAGAATAAACAGGGTCACCCCAGCAGACATAAATGTAAACAAAGAAGCATCAGCATGTGAATTTACGAAGCCCTGATTGAGAAGAAAGGTGCGCAGCTCAGAATACCAAGCACACGGTGCCTGCATAAGACCATATATGGCCTTGTGTAGTCGACAAACATGATTAGGGTGATTAGGATCAACGAACCCCTAAGGCTGAGCCATACATACATCCTCATGAAAACTGCCCTGAAGAACGCATTGTTAACATCTAACTGTCGAAGAGACCAACCATGACTGACAGGAAGTGATAAGACAATGCGAACAGTAGTAGGCTTCACAACTGGACTAAATGTGTCATGGTAATCCACTCCAGGACGTTGATGAAACCCAAGAGCAACTAACCGAGCCTTGTTCCTATCAATGGAACCATCTGGATTCCGTTTAATGCGGAAGACCTATTTATAGCCGACAATGTTAATAGGACCAGACTTCGGTGCAAGATCCCATGTACCATTTGTAACTAGAGCATCAAGTTCCCCTGCCATGGATTTCCTCCACTTTGGATCTTTTAAGGCCTGATGAACAGTAGAGGGTACAATATCCGAGGAATGAACTTGGGCTGTATATGTAAATTTCCTATTTGGTTTAGAGATTTTATTTTTACCACGTGTGGTCATGGGATGAGTGGATGTGATAGGAGGAGGAGCCACAGGAGGCAGCTCCGAAGAAGACACAAAAGGCGCAGTGAGTTGGTTACAGACGGAGTGCCCAACCGAGGTGGGTTCAGCCGATGAGACACCGAGGAAGGTTTCAGCTATAGGGTAGGAATAGTGATTCGCTTGGCTCGGGGCTGATTGTGAAGATCCGGGGGCACCAGAGACTCATGCATGCGAATGGCAGAAAGAGGAACTGGTACCGGGATAGCAGCCGGAGGTGTGACAGTGGCAGACGTCGGAAGAAGAGACTTATATGGGAAGAATGACTTAATGAAACGAACATGTCTGGAGGTATACAAATGATCAGTGGTAGGATCAAGACAGAGGTAGGCAATCTGAGTGATGGAGTAACTAAAGAATACACATGGAGTAGAGCGAGACTCAAGTTTGTGTGCGGAGTATGGAAGTAACAACGAGTAACACAGACACCCGAAGACTCAAAATTTTGCATAATTTGTGTCCTGCCCAAAAATGCATTGGAAAGGAGATTTCATGGAGAGTGTCGAAGTAGGTAGCCGATTTATTAAGTAAACGGCTGTACTAAAAGCATAGGGCCAGAGCGTGAGCGGGACAGAGGCCTGATTGAGAAGAGCCAGATCAGTTTCGACAATATGTCGATGTGGACGTTCTCAGAACTCGTTGTGCTCAGGGGTGTGCGGTGGAGAAGTAAGATGAGAAATGCCATTTGTGGCAAGGAAGAAGGCAAGAGCATTGTATTCACCCCCATTGTCCGAGTATAGAGTATGAATAGCATTACCAAAATGTTTTTCAACTAAGGCTTTGAACTGAACAAAGTCAGATAACACATCAGATTTTCGAGATAGTGGATAGAACCAAATATAATGAGTGAAGTGATCAACGAAAATAACATAATACTTGAAATTAGTTTTGGATATCACAGGCGAGGTCCAAACATCGGAGAATATAAGTTCTAATGGACGACTAGAAGACAAACTAGACTCTGCAAATGGTAAGTTATGACTTTTAGAACATGCACATGCATTACAAGGAGGCAGTGCTTTCTTGCCAAAAACTGGAATTGAAAACTCTCTAACTACATGACTAAAGATGACACTTGCTGGATGACCAAGGCGAGCATGACAATCTGCAGCAGACACATGAACAGAGGAGGATAGAGCAATCGGACTGGAGGTTGATAGCCAGTGATAGACAACATTCTTAACTGGACCGAAAATCAAACGCGCCCCCATGGATAGATCCTTCACAAGAAAACAAATAGATGAGAACTCAATGGAAACATTATGATTAGCACATAATTGAGATACAGAAATAAGATTATTTTTCATAGCAGGAGCATAAAGAACATCATGTAAAGAAATAGACTTTTGAAAACAAGGTAAGGAAGTAGAGCCAATGTGAGAGATGGGTAAACTAGAGCCATCGGCGATCATGACATCCTCAAAACTGCTGAACGGACTGTGAAGCAAAAGATTAGCCAAGTCAGAGGAGATATGATTTGATGCTCCACTGTCTAGTAACTAGCCAGGCGTAACTGAGAGTGCAGCATAGTTGGCTCGAGGCTGCCAAGAAGTAGTAGGCCTAGAACCAAACGAACTGAACTGTACCGGAGATGGACTGAGACCCCTGTGCAGGACGACGGATGCTCGAACAGAGTTTTTTAATGTGAGCACGAGAGGAGCTACCATAGGTAGAAGCTAAAACAGTCCAGATAGCATATGAGGTTTTCGCCATATTTAACAAAGTAGATACCAGAGGACTTACTATTTTGAGGAGGAAGGAGACAATAAACTGATCTTGACGTTTCCATGCATCAAACAATGGATTTGGGACGACGACATTATCAATCGTAGCGCGTTCCTGCGACGGAGGATGGTTGTCGTCAACGAAGCCCACGAGTGCATAATCGAAGAGAGCAGTAGTGACCTGGGGTTTCCACAGCATGTAGTTCGAAGAAGAGAGGGCCTGAATTCCATGGCTTTGGGACGAGATAATTAAAATTACACCATTCGGGGCTGCTGAGTGTGCAAGAGAAGTGAATGATAGAAAGAGGGGATAAAGAGGAAGACGTCGAGTCTCCGCTCGAGGCCGCCATAAGTGGCGGTTGGAGGCAGCTATTGGAAGATGGAGATAAGGAGGAGAGTACCTACGGGCATTGGAAAGGACCGTGCGGCTGATATGATATAGAAATAGGTTCAATCGTGAATTATCATTGATGATAGAGTGTCAATATATAGAGGTTTACAATAAAACCCTAAGGGCATAATAGACTAAAGACACTACATAAACTAGTTAGTTCCTACATCACTACCAGAAATCACCAATTTAGCGACTGACGTCAGTCGCTAAGTTTTGGTCGCTATTAGCGACTATCTGACTTTTTAGCGACTGACGGCGACTTCTCAGTCGCTAGTCGCTAAATTTGTTTAGCGACTGACTTTAAATTTGACTGACTTTAAAGATAGAGATAATTGTAATTTGATGTGATGTTTGATGGGATATAAATGCGAGCTTGATGAACTCGCATCAGTTGCCAAATTTATTTAGCGATTGACAAGATTTAGCAACTGACAGTCAGTCCCTATATCAAATGTCAGTCGCTAAATCGTCAATTTCTAGTAGTGTATAATACCTACTCTTTTTACATACTCACATTTATATCCTATCAAACATCACATCAAATAACAACGATCTCTATCTTTCTTTCTTTTTTCATCATTATCATGTAATTAATTAAAATTTTAAGGTCAAATATGTAACTTAGATTTACACCAAAAAATAAAAATAAAATTAAAATTAAAATAAAATTATACCAAAACTCAAATATCCAAATTATATATTTTAGTTAGTAATAAAATATAGGTGGGACAACTAGTTCATAGTCCTTCGTTTCAACATAAGCGTTTATTATTATTATTTTTTTAAACATGTTTCAAAATACGTAAATTTTTAAAGCTTTCCCTAGTTTGTAATCACTCACTTCAATGAATAAACCATGCATTGAGAATAAACCATTTGTTCAATCAATTATTCTTAATAATTTAATAGTATTCTTTTGGAACTAAAGTAAGAACGAAATAGAGTTGTTTTCTTAAAGAAAAAGGAGGAATATATAAAAGTAATGAAATTTTTAGGAACCGCTTTTAGAAGAAGGAATGGAATACAGATAAAAAGTTTATTTGAATAAAAGGTTATGAAGATACCAAATAGTACGAGCGACCTCGCGAGCACTTGCGTGCACGATACACGGTCAAGGACTTTACGCACCAGCAGGATATTTGGAGTATAACTCCATGGCCAGCCAGTGTGCGAGTGCTCGAATGCGAGCAAGAGCGCAAAAAGAGCATCAAGTCAGAGCGACCAGGAGGAAATCTCCTCGACGCGAGCAGTTTTGAGCCTCGACCATGCACGAGATACCGCGAGCATATCGAGCATAATGACTACGCACCCGCGCACGA
>JAOWAN010058274.1:0-12658 GCA_028566635.1 Lobelia cardinalis
CCAAAACCAACACAAAATAAACACAAAACACAAACAAAAACAAAACATATTAAAAAACTCCACGTCCAAACGCACCCTCAGTGTCTTTCATATTCATTCTTTCGATTATAAGTTAGGATTTATGGATATTTGTCTTTCGTCTTTCATATTCATTCTTTCGATTATAAGCTATGATTTATGGATATTTGCCTTCCGTTAAACCATACTGTTTACTTGAGAGTAACATAGAATTAATATTGAAAATAGGTTTATTTAAAATTATATATTTGTATATTGTACTAAGCATTTATAAAATTAATAATAATTTTATTACTTTTTATTTAAAAAAATATAAAATACTTAATAATAAATATTATTTTTATTATAAATTTATATATTAAATTAAATATTTATGTCCTTTACAAACACCCACTCTCCAAAAATTTAACTTTAACAACTTTATTCTCTCTCACCCCACCGCTTTTAGAAGCCCTAATCCTCCCAATTTGGAAGGAAATAAAATGAAGGAAAAATTTGGCAGGTTCTATATCTTTCCTTTATTTCTTTCCTAAGAGAAATTTGGTAGTGGACATTGTGGAATCTTTCAGGATTGAGAAGAAAGAAATGGATACAATTATTTTCCGTCCTCGCTCTCTACTTCACTCTCCTTCGAATTTCTCTGCCTCGAACAAGTCCAAGCTGGGAAGACCCACTTCCTCTCCAAAAGGTAGTAACTTGCTACCTGTAACCTAATCCCCAATTCGCCTATTGAGAAATTTGAGCATTTTCTTTTCTGACCATGTCAATATTTCACCTTCTTGTTCAATCTTTCTTATCAGGTTATGCCATCAAAACCCTAATGAGTAACTTTTAATCCTTTTATTTTTGTTTGTATGTTTTCATCCTACTAACGCTATTTTTGGGAGCTTGGAGTTCATGCATTGGAATTGGTATTTGAGCATCCTTATCTTGAAATTTGAACTGTGTGAGTCCTGATTCCAATTTCTTGGCTTGAGGTATGGGCTGAACTGTATGGCTCCCAATATGGATAACATGATTTGGATTCTAAGCACTGTGTACACCAAGTTAGAGTATGTGGAAATTATGATTCTGCCTTAGTGGTTGATGCAAACTATTAGGCAGAGCAGCTCATTTTCTCCCTGCGGATTTGATGTTTGAGCCATTCTTTGATTCAAGCTATTGTGCAAAATGCTCGCATCATTAGCAGCCAAAAGTTGCCTTTTTATCTGATTTGGGGAAGTGTTACAGTCTTGCATGCCTAGGAAGTGGGCTGTTGCAATTGCTGAATAAATTGTGCAAAACACTTGCATCATTATCTTACCTTTTCTAGTATTTTTCGTATTCAGTTACTTGTATTGCCTATTTAAAGGCCAAGAACGGTAATGCAAGATATGGAAAATTAGGCTTAAAGTAACTATAGTCATAGAGGTATTGGCTTCCTCAATAGAGCCAAGCGTTCTTCATGTTTTGCTAGAGGCATTGGCCTCCTCAATAGAGCCAATTTATCCTCTTTATTTTTCTTAAGACCACAGCCATAGTCAAAATAGGTTTGATACCCGGGTATATACCAAAAGGATCTCTTTTCAGGCTTCTAGTTGGGTGCGGATTTTGGGAGTGTTCCAAGGATTGTCCCTGTTGGACTTGGCTGGGAGTTGAGCAGTTCTGTTTTAGATGTTTGGGTTTGGCGCCATTTCTTCTTGTTTTGTATTTTAAAGTTGCACGAATCATAGTTGTATTAAACTAATGAGTCACAAAGTGAAGCTTTGGGAGAGAATAGTTGAAAGTAGAGTAATGAGGGAGCCAACAATATCGGAAAATCAGTTTGGTTTTATGTCGGGTAGATTCACAATGGAGGCTATCCACCTATTAAGGAGATTGATGGAATATTATAGAGAAGGAAAAAAGGATCCGCACATGGTCTTTATTGAATTAGATAAGGCATATGATAGTCCCATGGCCTTTATTGAATTAGATGAGGCATACGATAGTCCCTAGAGAGGTCATTTGATCGCTCCTATAAGAGAAAGGGGTTAAAGGGAGATATATTGGGGTTATTAATGATATGTATGATAGGCATCGATGTTAGTTGGAAGTTAGAACCACTGCAGGAAAGACATGCAAATTTCCTATCACTATAGGACTACACCAAGGATTGACCTTACGCCTGAACCTTTTTGCCTAAGTAATGAATGGACTAATACAAGATGATATACCTTGGTGTATGCTATTTGCCGATGACATTGTGCTTATCGATGAAAGTAAAGAATGGGGTTAATATTGGAGAGACTCTTTAGAAGTCAAAGAATTTAAAATAAGTAGGACTAAAACAGAGTACATGGCTTGCAACCTCATTGGTAAGAAAAGAATTAATGAAGTGACAGTTAAGGTTTGGGTCTCGAAGTATGTTTTTGATAATTTTTTGGTTTCTATATATCAAAACATTTGATCACGAAGTTAGTTTACATATTTGGTATTTGATGATTTGTAATTTATTTTTTCATCTATATACCCCTACACCTATAAACGTTATCTCACAATCAAATCAAACATATCACAATATTTTAAACCAAAATCGAACATAAATTTTCTATTTTCTCCCCCTCCCCCTCCTTCTCACTTCCTCACAAAAAGGCATCTCTACTCTGTTCATTTCCTCCCTATTCTGCCATTTTAGCTCTACCATTAACCCTCCCTACTCTTGCTCTTGCTCTTGCTCCTCGGTTCGAGAACACATCCGAAGAATGCGGAGGGAGCGTGCTGCCGGCTGTGGGAGCTGCTCATCATGAAGGTATAGTTGGAACCGCGGCAGTTGCGAATGGGGATGAGGGAAGACCCGACGGAGGCAGCCCATTCGGGTAGGTGGGCGCGGTCGCAGCTGGTGGAGTGGAAAGCAGGGACGCCCACTTAGGCGTAGCATTCTACTGAATTAGAAATTGGGTTTTTGTCTTCGCTGCTGTCGGGTCGCCGCCACCGGAACATGATTCCAGACTTGAGGAGCTGTAGATGGGTATGTTTGGAAGAAGGTAACCATGGAATAGAATGAAATGGGTAACTTCCAGCAACCTATAATTTTTCAAACTATTTCTGTGTTCTTTGTTTTTTTTTGCGAAGAATTGTCTGTGAGCAAAAAACTTACTACAATCAAAGTATATCGTTCTTAAAATTTCTTCTTGGGAGTCCGTTCATTTTATATCTGGGTTGCAAAATCATGGTGAGCTTCACAAGGGGGGATGTGCGGAAGACTACGGTGAAGCAGTTCAGGATGTTTTTTTTTTGGGGGGGGGGAGGAATGTCTGCAGTGGATGCGAGATGGATGTTTTTTTTCTTTTGGGTTTTATGGGGACGTATGTAAATGTGGTGTTAGCTTTAAGGAATGTAAAAATACACTCATATGGTTGCTCCGGCCGTTTGCTCTTCTTTGTTCTTCTAACTTGGGATGTATGAAGTAAGAATATGTGGGTTCCCTGTTCTGGTTATGGATGTTGTTATGAACTTTCATTATTCTGCTCGGCTCATTTTCTATCAAGCTTACCTTTTTTATCATGAAGTTTCCAAAGTAATCCATTAATCGCAGAGGGAGGTTCTGATATATGCTTTATGTCCGTCCAAAAAAAGGACACAACAATTACTTTCCTACAATATGAATTAAGCACACATCATCTTGAGACGGACAAGGGGGTGGGACATTATTTTCACATTGGTCATTACACCCTAAAAAGTTGGACAGGGGTATTTTGGAAGTTTCACAAATTGTATATCATTTCGAAAAACACATATCAAATACCATCTACGGTAAAAAATCTCATAAAATCACAATATATTGACTTCCAGACCCAACCCTAAGTTATATGGAGAAGGGTAGGAGTAGATGAATCGAGTGAAACTCAAAAAGGTCGGGAGTGGGAGCTTATTTTCCGTTTGGGTATGGCACCTTGGATTGATGTTGCATATCCAGCTCATGTTGCAGCTGCGACTGCTGCTTTCTTGATCTACCCAATAGGTCAAGGAAGTTCCTCTCATGGTATACTTTTTCCATAACTTTGAGGAAACAAGAGAACAATAAAAAGAAATAACTCAAGAACAAATATTTCGGTACCTATGATCAATCATTTAATTTAGATGGATAGGTTGGAGAGGATGTTAATCATAAAATAAAATCAGATTGGATTGGATGAAGTAGAAGAGTGCAGGGAGTTCTCTGTTCGGCGTATACCACTAAAGCTAAAGAGAAAATTTTATAGGACAACAGGTACGCCTGAGCTATTATACATGTGCTATTATACAGAACCGATTGTTGGACTACTTATAAGGAACATGCTCACAAGACAAGTGTAGCGGAAATGTGTATGCTTAGATGGATGTGTGGGAAGACTAGTAATGAAGAAATACGAGAAACGATAACAATAGTTCCTATAGTAGAGAAAATGAGAGAGAATAGTGTAAAATGGTTACAACATAAGCCACTTAGTGCTCCAACTAGGAAGATGATATTTGTCTTAATCAAGCTAGTGGTATAGGGTAGGCCAAAGTTAACATGGATATTAGCATTAAGGAAAGACACGAATGACTGTGGTGTATATGGTGACTTGGCATTGGGTCGCGTGGAATGACGGAAAATGATTCATGTAGTTGACCCTAAATGATTGGGATTTGTTGTTGTTGATTAGTTGCTGTTTCAAGGATTGGAGGTCTGCCTGTTATCTGTAGTCTCTTTCGTTCATTCTAGTATAATTTTTTCTATTATCACACGTAAAAATAAAATGTTTGTATTATATATATAAAAATAAAATGGTATATATATATATCAAAAAAGCTCTCATTCGTTCAACACTAGGCCTTTAGGTCTCGACGGAGAAGGAGAGGGTGGCAAATGAGACCCATTTGAATCCCCTCATAAATGGTCCGAAACAGGCTTCCATTCACTCGGTCTTTTATCGGTGTGAAATCTCCAGCATATGTTTTTTTTTGGGTTCCCTCAATTGTTAATTAAGTCAAATCTCATGTATAGTATTTTGATTTTATGGCAATGATTCGCTTGGTTTACTTGTTCTTGTATGGTCTGAATGTGGGGTGCTCTAAACTTTTATGGCAATGATTACATACCGAATGTCGGGTGCTCTAAACTTTTACTAGTCTTTATTTGTTTATAGATAGCTCTCTCTTTCTGTTTCAAGCTTTTGTTTTAGTTGAGATGGTCTGGTATGGCTCACTAGAATTCTATTCTGATTTCAAAGTGCATGTTAGGTGGACCTGCGTAAATTGTCAAACAGACTATGAACCGATTTGAGTTCACTTCTAGTTTAGCCTTCAGCTCCAGTATTTAACTAAGATAGGTACACATTGGCATCATCTTGGCGTGGTGATGTTTTGATGTTATAGACTGAGCTATCTCCAATTATGGAGTCCTTCATTGGGGTTCTCTTACAATTATTTGGATGTATCTTGTATTATGTGCTCGCAGTTATTCTTGGATGGGTCTTGTTTACTTGTTAGCAGCATGCAGTTAGCCCTGTGCCTAAATGCGCATGTTCTCAGTTCGTAAGTACCATACATATTTAGGTGTGGGTGCTTTCAGGGATTACTTGATGGACTTGGCATGAAGTTTTACAATCTTCAAACTGAGGTATAGTTTATTTGATGCACCGTGTTGAATTTGACAGAGATTGCTGATGGGCCATCATTATTTACCTCTTGGAGCAACTACCTTCAATCAACTGTGCCAAGCAATAGAGCGGATGGAAAACTTAGAGTAAGAACTGCTCGAAGAAGCACCGACGCAGGAAGATCAGCCAGCGAAAATGAGAAAGAAAAAGCTCACTTATCCACCCAAGATGAGCTAATTGCTCTATTTAGGCGGATTCGAACTTCGATTGCAAAAGGAGAATCTACTACATCCAAGACGATGAGTTTCAGCCCATCCCAGCCGCTGTCTGATGAATCAATTTCAGAGATCCTTTGTCAGTCAAGGAAGCAATCGGAAGGTAATGAAATTTGGAAGTTTTCTTATACTACAATTGAAACTGATTTATAAGCTAGTTTTTGTACCCAACAAAAAATAAAATGAATGAAAATGAGAGCTAGTTCTGTTCCAGGCGCTTAGTATGGGCAAAAGTCCTAATAATGCACAAAACGTGTATATCAAAACTGGTTGGTTCTTTTGGTTTCAAGTCCAACAGGCTGATTTGTGAAGGTGTGGTATTAAAGCTCTTCTTTCTTAGCTCCAGTGACCCAGACAAGGCTGGGAAACACGTCAGAGGAGAGCAGAGTGGTATGCCTATGCCCTGCTCACACTCTCTGGTGTTAGACTTAGTAATCTATGGGGAACTTTGGTTGATAATGCCAAAGCCGTAAACCCTCAAGGAAATATCACATGTAGTAATGGAGACTTTGAGAGGAAGGAGAGAATAAAGGAGTAATAGTAGCGTAACTTTGAATTGAATGGGGTATTTATAGTAGAATGGTGATAACTGTCTCCCTCTTTCCGTACTGTTCGCTTTCCACGTCCCAGCGTGTGTTGGCCGACATGCGACAGCTATGACAAACTGTGAAGGGATGTCCTCAACATTGTACTATTGTTTCCCATTATGCATATAAGACAAGTTCCAATAAACGCTTTCGTATCTGCGGTATCTTACTTTATGTGGTGTCAAGGAGGCATCTTTATCGGACCATCTTGCTCAGCTGCCCGCTCGCTGGTCCAACGGGGTGTAGTGTTCCCTTTAGTAAGGATTGGGTATAATGTGCCCAACTGTTAAAGTATGATCAACAGGCCCCAGGTCTTTATGCTTACCTGGTGGGGGCTTCTTGATGGCCCATGGACCTGCACCCTTGGCCTGCAGGCCCAGCATGTCCGAAGTCAAGCATGGTAACATCAAGTCCTTTCTAGGCTATTCCGAAGGATTGGGCAACAAAAGAGACCCGAGACTTCAACTAGAGGAGTGACCTGTTGGTTCACTTAACCCGTCCCTGACTCAGCGTCACAGATTCTCCAAGTCCTAAAGGATTGTCCCCACCTACCAGGGCTGGCCGGAGGCGCTTTATGACCCTAGACGATATTCTTTGGGTGACCCTCTAGTAACTATATTTACAAAAAAAGAAACAATTATTATTAATATTTAAAATTTGTTCTAAATTGATTCATTCTTCATAATTTTGAATTGATTTTCACTTGAATCAAAATTTGATTTGTTCGGCAATTGATTTTTCATATTAAAACACAAATCAATCAAGCTCACCTTTTTGGGATTGAATTAGTTCATCTATCATTCATCTTTCTTTCTTTCTTTTTCATATCTAGATTTGTACTTTCTAGTTGACCATTCTATAGTTAAAGAAAAAAGAAGTAAGACACTTGAACTTATGTTGAAATAAAAAATAATTACAGAAAGGCAAAAGGATTTACCGCTACCACCTGACCAATAAGAAATTATTTAATTTATAAGACTGCTCAAGGAGAGCCCAATGGCTACTAAGGCCAAACACGAAACCGAACAAAATAGCACATTTTTCTTGATCGGTACACTTATAGCTTTGTGTCTTAACCACACACTGTATTTTTTATAGTGTAAAAACATTAGAGTCCTTTTGGAGTTGTGGAGTTAAAAGTTTAGAAGCAATTTAGCAAAGTAGAAACTTGGAAAAGTCAAGTCTGGGAGGGAATAAGATAAATTAAGGGACGATTTTAAAGCTAATCCAAATCCGGCAATCTTAAAATTTTGGAAATAAAAAATTCCATGAACACTTCGTTATAATCATCTTAACAAAGTATTCATACAAAAAGAAAATATAGAGACCCTTTGATATTTGAGGTCCTAGGTCCAAGCGGAGGTAACCTATAGGACAAGCATGCCATGCCGACTAAAATCTCTGATCGGGGCTGCTTTGTTGGAGCCGAGCCAGGAATGGGTGTTAGTGGACACTTACCTTCACGAGTCAGAGAGGGCCTCTTTGGTACATTAAGAAAATATGTTCAGAGGGACACGCCGTGCATGGGCATTCTGGTTAGAGGGAAAACCGAGGACATTTTAACTGCATCACTTTCAGCTTAGAAACAATGTCATTTTAACATAAATTTGCTCCTTTCTCTTGCTATTATGGCTATTCTAATAGATCAACAACCAAATATTGGGCTACAAACCACAATAGGCACTACCGTCTTACACTACGTAGTATGTGGTAAGAGCAAGATCCACTGCAACGCACAGCTGCATGACAAAAGTCTGCACTGGCATTAACTACTGTTATTGCAGCTCTTTTATTGGTGTCCCATTTTTGTCTTCATCATGTGTGCACCTGCGTAATCTTCTAATTTTTAGTTTCCTAACCAGATGAGTTTGGATTCTTCTTGCCATTGCCGCAGAAAAAGCTTCAAACAACAGAAGTGATGAGATGTTACCAGGGTGGAGAGGTGAATTGCAGAAAGTGGAGAAACTGGTCGCCTTAGCAACAGTGAAAACAGGTCAACTCGATCACCATCTAATTTTGTGAAGAGATCCCGAGTCACACCTCAGCTTAGAAACAATGTCATTGTTACATAAATTTGCTCCTTTCTCTTGCTATTATGGCCATTCTAATAGATCAACAACCAAATATTGGGCCACAATATGCACTACCGTCTTACACTACGTAGTATGTGGTAAGAGCAAGATCCACTGCAACGCACAGCTGCATGACAAAAGTCTGCACTGGCATTAACTACTGTTATTGCAGCTCTTTTATTGGTGTCCCATTTTTGTCTTCATCATGTGTGCACCTGCGTAATCTTCTAATTTTTAGTTTCCTAACCAGATGAGTTTGGATTCTTCTTGCCATTGCCGCAGAAAAAGCTTCAAACAACAGAAGTGATGAGATGTTACCTGGGTGGAGAGGTGAATTGCAGAAAGGGGAGAAACTGGTCTCGTTAGTAACAGGTGAAAACACGTCAACTCAATCACCATCTAATTTTTGTGAAGAGATCCCAAGTCACACCTCAGCTTAGAAACAATGTCATTGTAACATAAATTTGCTCCTTTCTCTTGCTATTATGGCTATCCTAATAGATCAACAACCAAATATTGGGCCACAATATGCACTACCGTCTTACACTACGTAGTATGTGGTAAGAGCAAGATCCACTGCAACGCACAGCTGCATGACAAAAGTCTGCACTGGCATTAACTACTGTTATTGCAGCTCTTTTATTGGTGTCCCATTTTTGTCTTCATCATGTGTGCACCTGCGTAATCTTCTAATTTTTAGTTTCCTAACCAGATGAGTTTGGATTCTTCTTGTTATTGCTGCAGAGAAAGCTTCAAACAATAAGATGTCGTGGAGTGATGAATTGCAGAAAGTGGAGAAACTGGTCTCCTTAGCAACAGGTGAAAACAGGTCAACTCGATCACCATCTAATTTTGTGAAGAGATCCCCAGTCACACCCCAGCCAGTCCCAGTAGTTAAACACGAGGTGAAGAGCAAAATGCCATCTGGGATAGCTCTTAAGGTGCTTGAAGATATAGAATATATGGAACGTTCCGCTCTCAGGGAACTTGCAAGGGACCTAGGAATAAGACACTACTCAACAATGAGGAAACATGAGCTTCGAAAGCATCTGCTGGAAGAAGTGCAGTCTGGCCTTAATTAAATTCCTCTTGCTTGTCCCTTGTTTAGTTTTAAACTGATTAAGTTCTAGTTTTTCTCTTGGGTAATGGTTATTTATGATCTAGAGGAACTTTGCTGAAAAGTCTCCGAGTATTTTACGTACATTTTGTTAAAGAATGTATTGAACCAAACAATTTCTCAAAGAAATTTGTCGGTTGGTTGGTTAATCTCGAAGAATAGTCAGTTTGTAGCATTTGCAACCATTGCCAACTTGGAATTTACTTCCCGAATAGCCACCAATGAAAAGAGCCATCTTATAGACTCATCCTGCCCCTTCCATCTTCACCTGATGATTGATTTATGCTTCGCTCGGTTGGATATATTTGTAAATCAAAGTTCTTTTCATTAATTTGTATGATGTAGTTCTGGTTCATGGGATGGGTGTTCTTTTATTGTATCTCATAATATGGATATCATATATCATCACAAGGAAATATGGTTTCAGTGGTTGAAATTGGGTGGGTAATAACATGCGTTTATTCTATTATAATGCATTTTACTAATCCATTAACTGAATTGAGTAGTAAACTGATTAAATTTACTTTAATTTGCCCGTCGAATATTTTTTAACATTAAAATATATTTGTACACATTTTACATACATACATTGTGATTAAAATGAGTTAAATATAATTAAACTATTTAACATGTTAAATTGAATTCGGTGTTGTTTGTTTTAGCTTATTTAGCATTTGAATGGGGTTTCGTCTGATTCTATTAAACAATTTAGAATTCAGACCATTTGATAAATTTTATTTCTAATATTTGAAAATGGCTTATTTTTTTTTAAAAATCAAATTAGCTTTAAAGCTAAAGTTGAATAGTTAGTACCAACATCGAAAACTCCGTTTAGACAATTTTATCCCTTTAAAAAATAAATAATTACAACCCTACCCATTTATAAGATGTTTATCATCTCCCTTTTATTCGCCCAAGTCCACCTATTCGTCTAACTTTCTTTACCCAAATTTTATGTATAGTATCTTTCCTCTCTCTTCATTCTACGTACAATATTAATTGCTTTTGATGGTATATTCAAATTAACCCTTGAGTTTTTCATCTTTTCTCCAAAAATGTAGAATAATTCTTTTGATATAATCTTTCTTTAATCAAGTATGACATTTGTTAATAATGCCTTGGTGTCATTTGTTAGGCGACCAGCGAACATGGTAGCCCATAGTTTTGCTAAGGCTGCTCGTTCTATGTCTGAAAGCATGTTTTGGTCTGATTGTGCTCCTCGATTTATAGGGGCTGTAATGAATTATGAGATGAATGAATAAAAATTCCTTTTGGCGTAAAAAAAAAAAAAGAAAGTATGACATTAGTCTTTGTATCACATATATATTGTTTAAATGTATTACTTTTCGTTTCTTCTTTTTTCTTTTCTTTTCTTTTCGTTTATTCTTTTTTATTTTCCTTTCTTTTTTCTTTGTACATTTAATTTAATACAACTTAAAAGCATTTTGAGTTTTTAAAAATTTAATAGAATTTTGTTTTTTTAAATTAAATTAAATTTCATATTTTTTTATATCAAATTAAAATTATATTACTATTCATCTTTAATATAGTTACAATTAAAATGTTTTTAAATTTTTGCTAAATTGATTTTCATAGAGACGGCAAATCACATTGTCGGTCTTATGGCAAGGATTCAAGAACCCCTTACCCAACATCAAGGAACTATTCATACGGTGTTGAATCAAAATAAGGAGCTTTACCCATCTATCAAATCAAAATAGATGGGATATCTCTCTAAAAAACGAGAGGACTAATATCTATTATGATCTAGACTCTTAATGAATGTAATCCAAATGTATCTCGATTCATCTCAATTACTTTCTAGAGGCTCAGCCAAATGAATCGTGTGTCAGGAACCAGATTTGAACTACCCATTTGGACCCCTTAGAGGTTCTAACCAAGGAGTGGTTTATAAAATAACAAAGAAAAAATGTATTAGTAAATTCACAACATGTACGTTCGCGCATGTTACAAATTTAATTAAAAAAATATTTTATCAAAAAAAATTCAATTAAAAACATTTATTATTTTAAAGCATTTAAAAAAAATATTTGTCTTATTACATTTTATTTATAATAAAATATGTTCACATCACTATTCAACACTTGTAAACAACAAACAATTTTTATCATAGAGTTAAAATAGATAAAATACAGTATTCAAATAATTCATTTAGTTTAGTAACCAAATAATTTTACTGATTCAACTTTCAACTTTCAATTTTTAAATGCTACTTCTTAATTATTTAAAACACATTCAAATTTATATTCGGCCTTCAATATTTGACATCATGAAAAAACAAATAAGACCTTAATTTACCCATCTTATCAAATCACACCTCACACTTCTTTTTCTTCTTCTTTCATTTCTCATTTTAATTTTTATTAATTCATCCTAGTACCTTTCAGCCGAAAATGTCTCTCCACATTCGTTCTTGAAGCTTTTTCTGATTATTAAAATTGGAATCCTCCATCCCTCTCTCTTCATCCCTCCTCCTTCCCCAAGCTCCCTCCCTTTATCGATTTCATTCTTTGCTTCTTTTTCAAAGTTTCGAAGGAGTATACATGAATCTCTATATAAGAATACAAATAAGAACCTTCTTAGGTGTGTTCTTCTTAGTATTTTTTATTCAGATTTTTTTATTTTTAATTTTTCTTTCATTGATTCACAAATTTTTTATCTATCTCTTTCTTATTTTTTATTTTAATCATTACAAAAATTTAAAAACTAAATAAAAAATTTATACATTTAAATGCACCATAATTAATTTTTACTAAACTTTAATTAAAAATATTTTTGGTATAAAAGAACCGCTAAAATTTGAGGGGTCTTATTTAGCACTGCCCGCGAGAAAACACTTGCAAATTAATTTTATTTCACAGCAAAATACCATAAACCCGTCGAGGTTTTAGTTGCAGTCTACAAGACTACAACCCTTAACCGTCTTCTTGGCAAAATTCTCGTAATCAAGAAACCTCAAAAACTTCGGCCGCCCGAAGAGAAT
>JAOWAN010058285.1:0-12658 GCA_028566635.1 Lobelia cardinalis
GGAAAAAACTTACATATGCTCGTTCAAGTCATGGAGATGATGGATGAGCTCAGCGGATGAGATTAAGGGTTATGTGGTTCATATAGAGAAGTTGTCATTAGATCTAAGGCCAGAATCAACTTGCATCAATTGACTTTATCATGTGATGCTACATTTGATAGGTGTAATAAGCCAATTAATGAGCAATATGGGATGGAATAAATGTGATGTAGGTGCCTCAGCATATAACATGTGCTTCATACTGCTCTTGTAGGTCCAGTGTAATCTGGGATCATCAATTGCAAGTTTTTCAATACAAACTACTAAAAAGTAAAAATCTGCATTGAATAGCTTTTCTACCCCAATATAAAATGCTTTTGGAAGCTCATGCAGGAAGCGGATATTTTTGGAGAGGACCTTGAATTTAAATACATGAGAATGGGGTTGACCGGTTGATGCAAAAAGAGGGTTCTTGAAGTGGAATTTAGGCTAACCTTGTCTTATTTGGTCCTTGTATATGTTTGGTTCAATATGAGTTATTATGTGTCTTCCATGGTCAATAATATATACACACATATATTTGTGGGCAGTAACATTGATACTTGGTTCTTCTGTTATTATTAAATGGGTTCTAGTGCCTCTGTGTGGTAGATGCTTTAGTCATATTTAATAAGTTTCAAATAAGAAATTCAAATGATTTTTGGATCTAAAAGTAGCAATGGTTATACCCTCCATGCCTAAATGTCGGCAGCCTTCCCACTTCAGGATGTCCTAATCTTTTTCCCACTGCGACAAACATATGCGAAACAAGAAGGTGGTTTAGTTTTTTTTTTTTTTTTTGGATGAGCGAGTTGTTTAAGTTTCCCGCAAGACTTGACATTAGTCAAATCATAAACAAAGAGGTGTCAACTTGAACTATGGCACCCATCTATTACTCCCTTACTTCCGCTCAACCAAATCACTTTCATGTTTAAAAGTTAACATGGCCATACATCAGCTCATATATTTCCAGGTGGTAAAGTTTCAACATCAAAAGTGTAACAATATATTAAGTTGCAACTTTAATTGATGTATAAAAACAAGTATATTCACACTCCCCGTCCCTGCACCCCAGAAAAACAGTCAACACTTTTTACTTAAGTTCATCCATCACCAAAAGCAAGTTCCCTATTGACTAAATTGAAGTTTTAATTTTTATTGATTTTCATGGTGTGTAATTCATTCCCTGCATCCCAAAACTTGTGAAAGCGGACAGGTAAAATCCTACGAGATTTTTCTCCTCACTTGCTACAAAAAACTCATTTTTACTTCAAAATAGAAAGGAATTGACAAAATAGTGACAACTATGCAATTAAGTCAATAACTCCAATTGAACCAGAAATTTAAAAAAAAAAAAAAACATAAGCAAGTAAAGACGAAACCTTTGTAGTTAGAACATGAGCAGCAGGCCGATTTTGTCTATACGAACGCAGAGTAACAGTCTTGTTCCGATTCCACAACCGCCGAGTTAACACAGAATTAGTAATTCTCGACGAGGAAGATGAATCGCTGTTGCCGTTGGTCGAAGGTTTGACCGGCGCCGGAGCCAGCAACGGCTTTGCGCCATATACAACTGATGAAGCCTGAAGCATGGCTCCTTGGCAATTTTGACTTTTCAAACTTTGAAAAAACTAAATTGAGGCAATAGGTTAGAAGATTATAGCAGTAGAAAGATGAAGGGAAGGAGGACGACAATCTCGAGGGCTCCAAAATCCAATTCCCAGAGTTCCAACTCCAACCGGTACCGTACGGTTGTAGCCTCGGCGTCGGCCAGCCTCTCGCGCTTTAATAGAATATAAGCCCCAAGATAATTCTCCAACTGTTTATTTAATAAAAACAAAAATAATTTTGATATTTTACCTTCGCAGACCTTCTCAAATACTCCGGTCAGTCCAAAAAAATGCAATAATATAAAAATAATATTTTCTACCATCAAACTACGATTAGTATATGAAGTACCTAGGCACTCCTAGAACGTGTAATATACATGCTCCGCTCTCCTATCCATAATTCTCACGCGCTATTTTAAAAAAAAAACAATCCCTAAATATCCAATATTGTAAAAATTACGGAAATAAATCATAAACAACCGAAACAAAAATTCTCAAAATCACACGCCTCTATTCTCTCTTCCAAATCAAAGCTTTGCACGGAATGATCTAAAACCCTAAACCAAAAACTCAATTGGTTTCTCCCTAAACAGAGTCGACGTTCCATTCAAACCATCAATGACAAGACTTAAGTTATGTTTCATAAGGAAAATAATGAATCTTTTTGCTTCTTTTTTGAGTTTTTAGATGGAAAAAATGAATCTTTATGTTCTCCACCCATATTGAAAAAATAGATAATATTCGTTCGAAATAATCGTTTATTTTTCATGGATGAAAAGTCAGTTTGACATGGAGTAATTGAAATTTATGCTTTAATATTTTGGTTTAGAATGTTTTTTTCGTTTGAAATTCAAGGGTTTAGCACGCTCTCTTGTTAAATATACACCACTGAAGACAGTCTTACAGGAGAGGCAAAAATGCTGCATAAAGTGAGCTTCAATTTGAATGTCCAAAACTTTTTTATTTATTTCATTTGTTTGCTCATGGTTACTCAAAAATATTTTTGACACTTTGGTGAGGATATACTGTAGGATTGGTAGAATTTTGAGTGCTTGTTACATGTTCGACAAAATGCCTCACATGCCATATACTTCTTGGAATTACTGACACTCTATACAAAAAAAAAAAAATTTATTCAATTCATTTGTTCATATCAGTATGCATATTCACCATATATATTAGCAGTATGTCCATTCATCTTATTTGCATTTCGTATGCACATTCATCATATTAGCAGGTGAATAGAACATACTTTGTTTTTATGTGCATTCTGAAATACAGATGTGTGCTTTTTAGTTTCTAATATGTAGATATGTGCATATATATTCAGCTATGTGGATTCTAATATCTAGATATGTGCATTCTGAAATATAGATATGTGCATTCTGATATATATATGTGTGCACAGAGATATTCCATAACTTTTTTTTATGTAATCTTGTGAATGTACGGAGATAGTACAGTAAAAGCACATACTAATATATAAACATGCACTTACAATTATGAAAATCCACTTCTCCTTATCATACTTCACATAACTATGTTAGTAAATGCACATATTTATTAACCATAATGCTCATAGAAAATAAATTGCAAGTGACTAAAGCATTACATGTTTAAATGACAGATAGAAGTGCTTATTTTGCATTTCAAAAACCTGGTGCCATCACTTGATGATCAAAGAAAATTTACAATGACTGTGATTGAATTGCCATCATGAAAGGAGGAAGGAATTGAACAAAATATAATAGACTGCGGTATATATTGTATGCGCAACATGGAAGCATATGAGCCTCTAAAGCGAATTAAGAAGAATGTATTTGAAAATGAAATTCCAATAAGAGGGACAACAAGCAGGAACCAAGATGTATTTGAAGATAAAATAGCAATTCTCAGATTACAGTACTTGGTTGATATAGTGGAATCAGATGCTAATGATATTCGTGACGAAGTTCAAGAGGATATGATAGCATTCTATTCCACTAGGCTTTAAGTGTTTCAGCTTATGTTCTTTGGTTGTAATGGTAACAAAACAATTGGAGATTAGATGATAAGTTTTGTATGACCAGACATCATTAGTTAAGTTTTTATTAATTTTGAATGTGCTAATCAAGTATCAATATTATAAATTTTCATTTGAAAGTATTATTTCTGTATATTTATGCACATATGTGTGTGTCACTTAAATGATAAAAAGTATAAATATTATGCACATAGTTATGTGCATTATCTAAATGCACACACTTATGTCCCTTAATTCAGACAATGTGGATACTAAATGCACATACTGATATGGATTCAGTATCCACATACTTTCTCAACCAATTCTTACTACACATATGTATATTAATAAATGCACATAAAAGAATAACGAAATGCACATATTAAAAATAATTGAATGCATATGTAAATTAACAAAAAAAAATGTATACATGAATGCACATTTGTATGTATATGAATGCACATATGTATGTACTTGAATGCACATATGTATGTACTCGAATGCATATATATATATATATATATGTACACGAATGCACATATGTATGTATATGAATGCACATATATATGTATAAATGTAATATTAAAATCATTGAATGTATATGTAAATTAACAAAAAAAGATTTATACATGAATGCACAAAATTCAGAATATTGATGATTTTTTTTTTTACTCACGGTTTATGTTTAAACTCCAGAAAAGAATTATGAAATTGAAATAATGAAAAGATGCTGAAAGAAATAGAAAGATTGAAGAATTAATTTGGAAACAGTTTTCTTCTCCTAAAATTAAGGGATCACGATAGATCATGGTTTACTAGTAAAAATCGTGATTTACTAGTAAACTTCCAATATTTCACGCGCTTAAATCAAGATTGATTTACACATATTGATTGGGCACTCCTGTCTTAAGAGTGCTTAGGCACTCCAAATAAATTTCCATCAAACCAATTTGCTCCATTTACGATTGTATAAATGAAATGTTTAGTAATGCCAATAATTTACGATCGTATGTTGACAAACTGCACAATTTTAATTTTTTTAAATAGCCGTGTGCCGAAGACCATTTTTTTTACCTTTATTAGGAAAATTATGTATTTTAATTTATTGACAATTGAATTTTTATTTTACTTTTTTACATTTTACTTGAAACACCCTGAACTTAAATAGTGGATATGCCACTTTTTCTTTAAATCATTGTCTATATTTTGTATATACCAACAAATAAACAACATAAGCAATATAAGTCATCACACGAAGTAGTAATGGTAAAAAAAAAAAAAATATTGTGAACAAATTACGTGTGTATATAACTATATATATATATATATAGAGAGAGAGAGAGAGAGAGAGAGAGAGAGAAATTAGGCCCCCGGAGCATATCTCAGTTATCAAAAGCTTGAATGGTGTAGTATATATCATGCTGGCGACATGCAGGACGGGGGTTCGAATCTTAGGAGAAACCTTGAGATTTGCACTAATGTTGGAGTTCAACATTTATAAATATAGGAATTAATTAATATCTCAATAGTTTTTGGAAGTTCGTGTTGTTCTCACACTTATTTTTTCAAAATATCCTATTTTTTATTTTTTTACATTTTTGTTTAGAGTGAAAAATAATCAATGGTATATTTATGTGTTTAATGCATGTGAAAAGTAGACATGCAGTTATTGAAATATTAATTATGCCAATAATTGATATGATGATTATCTCTCTATACATTTTTATACGTAGTTTTGATATTTTTATCCCTTTAAATAAATATTTAAAAATATGTGAGGGCATTTTAAAAACTTAAAATGGGAACGATGCTATACTGTTACAACCAACTACTGAAGATATTAACTAATTTCATATATATATATATATATATATATGTGTGTGTGTGTGTGTGTGTGTGTGTTCAACACAAATGCATGGGAGCAACGAAAGAAAATAGTGTTTAATAACAAAACACACATAATCATAATTTCATAAATTAAGAATTATCTTAATGACAACAAAACTAAAATACTCCCACTGGCAGCGATAAACACGCCCCCATATAAGAGTAAGAATTATTTATTTGGACTGAATGCGTTATAACTGACGTTATTGCATTTAAATCGAGAAAAATCTCTTAATGCTTGAAATAATAACACAATTATTTTCCCCTTTTTTTATTTGTTTTTGCAATCATATATTAATTATATATACAATAATATATAGTATACTCATCTAATACATAAATGATTAATTCGTATATTTTTTCGTATGACAACTACATGAAAGTTAAACAATATTGGAAATAATCGGAACAAATTAAAAAATGTTTGTAATATTATAAACATTTAATTATGTTTTTGTTTAACTAAATCAAAATGAAAATCGAAAAATTTGAAACACTATTAAGATAATGTATATATATATTATTATTCAATCATTTCACTTGGCCATCAATACTTGCAAATGGTACTCATACGTCGCAACTCTATGATGGGGTTGAGATGAATAGGTCAGATCACGAGTCTTATATATTTTTACATTTAAATATCACTACATCTTACATATCTATAGTATATGGACAAGTACATTTGAGATGACATTTGTAACAGTGAAAAGACAAATTCTGCAAAAACATTTCTACGGTAGCAGCAGCCGTGCGGGCCCAGACATTTGAACTATTCACGGGCATAGCTTTTCTTTTTGTAGAAAGGAAAAGTCAATTACTTATGTTTTACTCTTATATTAACTTTAGTGATTTATAAATTAACTTTAAAATGTTAGTAATATTATTTTAATTAACTTATTATTGTTTTAATTTATTCCTTTTCATTTGCTGCTTTTCGATATAAATAATTTTTAATTATTTATAATAGGTTGACTTTGTATCCTCTTACACAAGTATTTTCTAATATTTACAATTAGATCATAAATTAAAATAATAATTTATTTCCATCTAAAAATAACTATTTTTAAGCGTCGATATTTGTTTGCGTCGTGCCCTCGGGCACGGGCATTCACTAGTCACATATATCTCCAATATCACACTCAAATATCATCAAATATCATACTCTCTCCGTTTCGTTTTAATTGTCCTGAAAGCGACATAAAGCTCTAGCAACATGTCGCTATCATGGACAATTAATTAAATCGAAATAAAAGAAGTATATCAATATCAAACACTTTTCATATATTACACATATACCTATACACTCTCACAAATCAATTCAAACCTTTCACATCACATTCAAATCTTTCACATCATGGGGGCAATATAGTCTTTTAATTCATAAACGCATATCACTCATACAATTTTATATTCATATTGTGAACAGAACCATATCACTCAATATTATCATATATCGTATTTGTGATCGGACCCTAAACTTTAAGTATATTGTATATAATATTTTTTTTCGTTGTGTAAAACAACATCTTGAATTATTGATCGTTTAAACTATCTAAAAAATTACGTAAAATGCTAAATTAAACACATAAGAGGTTCCTTTTATTTATAAAGAATAATTTTATAGAATAGTTATCACTAATGAATATAGAAAGTTAGTAATACAACTTGCCTTAATTATCGTAAATAACACTTTTTAAGTTAACAACTAGTATGAGTATATGTTAAAGGTAAGACCAGCATTAAATTAAAGAGGCAACAATTAATAGGTCAATGATCCTTTTCGTTAAGATTGAAACTATGGAGAGAAAACAGTTTTATGCTTGATAATTTACAGTTTTAGTATTCAAAACAGTAATGATAAAAGTTAAGAATGTAGTAAGTAAACAATGTAAATAACAAGCAATTTTTAGTGGTTCGGCGGTCATTGAGACTTTTAGTCCACTTATTCAAAGCCCCTTGGGTTCTTGGACTGTTCTTTTATTATTTAATCTCAAATTAACAAATAAATCAAAAAAGATACACTAATTTTTTCTCATATCTAACTTTGTGCACAAAAGATAGATAATTATTACAATTTTCACTAACACTTAATTACAAATAGTTTGATTGGTGTTTTCTAATATCTAACTCTTGATTTTAGTTGGGGAGAAGCTCCGAAGACGATCTAAGTGGCCTTCTTTGATGAGACAAGGATCACTGTTTGATAAGATGACTAAACAGTTATGATCTAGAGATCTATTCCTTTAGTAATATGGTTGTGTCAATACTTCTGATTTTAGTGAGTCGATGAAGATAAGATTTTTACTATAATTATTTCTTATATATTGTATACGTTCTGGTGTCGTCGGGTATATAGATTAATTTCATCTTCTTTTTTATAGTAAAAAATAAAGTTGTTGGATAATTACCACTTAAATATTGTATCCTTATCTTGTTTTCTTATCTATTTTAATGAATTTTGCATTTTTTTTTCTCAATTATTGCTTTGAGGATATATGCAGCTTGATAAATTGAGTTTTAATTTTCTAGAAGCTTCTTATCCTTTCGGTTCGTTCTTGAATTCTTAAAAGTCAAGTTATGATTTGTCGAGTCATCATTACCGTTTTCAGTTGTGATGAACAATATCACAATTATTTAGTCATATATCATGATTGTTTGAAAGTTTATAACTCTTGTTTGATAGATCATGATTTATTATTTATTCCACAACATTAATCTAATACTCCTTATACACGGAAAATCATCAAAGCTTCTAGGATATTGCTTAAAAAATAATTATCATTTGTTATAAAATAAGATGCTAACAATACATTTACACGTTTTTGATAAACACGACTGCATACTTACAAATTATGGTAAATATTAGGGGACAAAGTTGTATGTAAACTATAAATTAAATAAATATACTTAAAGTGCTTCAAATCAGTGGCTTATGGATAAACCTCCATGTTTATAACAATCACCTAATATATTCATCACCGAAAATAATCACCACTCCTGCAAGCATATATAACCAAATACAACTTATCCAAATTTATCAGTAAAAAATGTATTGGTTAAAATTATTTAATTTATAACTTCAACAATAATGCAATTAAATGCTCGGATAAACACATTAAACATGTAATAAGTTATTGTTCAATTGGTTTTGTTCTTCAATGAGTTATGTACTTCATCTTCCTCGTATAAATGATGCAAGATACATTTTTGTATATGTGTTAAATTATTTGAAGTATTTTCGATCTATATTGCATACTTAGCTTTCGTGGATACATATCACATGTTTATTGGCCTAATTTCCCTTTATGAGATGTCTCAAAATATTTGTTTAGAAACAATTAAATTATTTTAAATAATCTTATATTAAAACCAAGTGAGTAAAGGTCGGATGAGAAATGTTATATCGTGTGATATGGTATTGTTAATCACATGAGATATATTAATATGGTGACTATGGAGTAATTTGTAAATTTTTTTTTTTAATTTCGACATCTATAGTATAAATTAGAGTGGTATGTGAATAATAATGAACAGTATAATCCAAGCGTTCGGAATGATCTCAATTTTATCTTACGACTGGAAGGTTTTCTACGCATGAACCCAGTGAGGGGGAATTGCTTATGCAGCAAATGATTGACTATTCGGTACAGCTTGACATCATTTGGATGGAGAAGCATGCCAAAATCTGTGTCTATGACTTGACCGTCCCTTCACCCCCTTTACTCAGCCCCTTTAGCCACTTGAAAATTGTGCCAACTACCAAAAAAAGTTAAGGGTCGGATCATAAGTCAAATATCGTGACAGATCGGAGCAAACGGCACTATTCAAAATATGAGATGGAGTAGATAAGTTTTTTTTTATAAAATGTCTAGTTTGCACTTCTTCATTAATTATTACGTAGACTGTCGTGGCCCTTCCCCGACTCGATGTACACACTCTTTCTCTCTCTCCTCTCTCTCTCCCTCGGAAAACCTCCACCCCATTACCGGCACAACAATTCGGGACTCTCACCTCTTTCCCTAAACCTCTTAGAGCTGATCAAAACCCACCTCAAAGTTTCTTCCATCAAATGGGCTTCAAATGAGTTTCTCCCAAAATATAATTTATCACTTTCCTCAAATTCAAAGTTTCTTCCATCAAATGGGTTTCAAATAGGTTTTGCTTGGATTTCGGGCATAACTAAATAGAAAACAAATCGGGCCTAACTCTTTCTCTTGTTTCAGTTTTCCTCCAAATTTAATAAACTGTCAGCAACACACACACACACTCACACTCACACTTATAGTCATTTAAAGAACATAGAAGAACCCTAACCCTAGGCCTCAAGAAAGAGCAATTTGAAGAAGAAGAAGAAGAAGAAGAAGAAGAAGAAGAAGAAGAAGAAGAAGAAGAAAGAATGGCACCAATTGATCCCCACTCTTACACGGACTCAACCCACCAGCTGACGACCCACATCTCCCTCATCTTCTACTTCGACTTTCCCACCTCTACCATCCTCTCATCCGCCCTCCTCTCCCTCACCTCCCCTCATTCTGGCCCACTCCTCCTCGACTCTCGCCATCTCTCCGTCTCCTCCGTCCTAGACCCACCACCCGCGCTCCCCTTTTCCCTCTCCCTGCAATCTGACCCCATCAAGGGCAACTTCCTCTCCGGCCAATCCCAGCTATTGATCATTAACAAAAAAAACAACAATAACCCATATCTTCTCCCTTCTTGTGTGCAACCAAAAAAGAATTTAAGGAAGAAACCCAAGAACTCAGATTTTATTTCCAAATTCTTGGCATCACATGGAAGAAACCTTAAGATAGATTGAACAAGAATGAAACCCAATTGAACAAGAAGTAAAGTACAACAGAGATATAGGTAGTGGAATAGAGAGAGAGAGAGAGAGAGAGAGAGAGAGAGAGAGAGAGAGAGAAAGTGGGTTACGTTTTTGGGCCGGAAAGAAGATGCGTGAAAATGGGTTTGTTTAGGGGAGGGATGGAAGAGTTTACAGATAGTTTTAAAAGGGAATGGGAGGGGATGAAGAGGAGAGAGAAATGGGTAAAAAAAGAGAGGAATAATGAAGGGAGAGTTGACTTGAGTCAGACTTTATTGGAAAAATGAGAGAAGGATTGGAAAAGGTGAGGAGAGAGAAATTTAAAAGGGTAGTAAATTAATGTGATGTGATATTTAATTTGATATGGTCGGATTCCAACCATATCAAAGGTTCTTCACTTTTCTCTTCAGCAATCAATCCTTTATTCTTTTGAAAGTATTTGAGAGCTTTCTTTTGAAAATACTCAAACTTAGGTTTTGAGCATTTGGAAGCAAAGTGACCTGGCTTCCTGCAATTGTAGCAAACAAGCTCTCCTTGGGCATTCTTTCCATCTGTAGGTTTGGTAAAGGATTTTTGGAAGCTTGGAGAAGAAGTGGATTGATATTTCAGAGGCTTTGGATATTGTTTCTTAGCAAACTTGTTTTTGAGATAGTTTCTGGCAAAAGCTGCAAAAGCATCTTCTCGAGGTTCAGAAGCTTGGGACATTTGGATAGGTTCATGAGTTTGTATTTGAAGTTGCTGCATCGGTAAATCAATAGGGTTGTAGAGAGTAATGGGTGATGATATGATCTGAGAAGGAAAGGCTATTTGCTTATGCTGTTTATCAAGGGAGTGAATCTTAAGCTGTTCCTTCTCATATAGGAATAAGCTTGAGACAAGGTTTTGAATATGAGTGGTGTTTAGATCTCGAGCTTCATTGATGGCTGTGATCTTCATATGCCATATACTTCAAAGTGATCATAAAAATCTCATGTTGAGATCCTTCATGTTGTACTCATTTCCTAAAGCTGCACAAGTATTACAAACATCACATAATATATCATAAGCTTCTCTTACGCTTTTATTGGGATCTTTTCTAAAACCTTCAAACTCTTGTATTGCACCATAGAGTTTGTTGTCTTTAGTGACTTGATCTGCTTCACGATACTGTAGGATAGCAATCCATATTTGTTGTGCGGTTTTACAACGAAAAATATGCTTATAAAGTTTGTTGTCTATTCCACACATAAGAATATGTTTGGCTCTGTTGTCCAATCCATAAGTAATTTTATCCTCCTTGTTCCACTCATTTCGAGGCTTCCTTACCACAGTATCATCAAACTCAACTTGTGGTTCAGCTTCATCAATATTAGCAAGTGGTAGAACAAGTCTGGGAGTAGTACTTACTTTTAAAGGAAACATAGGACCGGAGATAATGACTTTCATTAGTCTTTCATCGATAGAATTCATGTATTTAGTGATTCTATCTTTCCAGACTTCAAAGTCATTTTCGTCAAGTATAGGGACATTTGTGATATTACAAGTCAAGGTATTATTTTCAGCCATGGATCTTTGCTTACAAGATGTTAAGCTCGAAAATATTCTTTTCGTAAAGACCCGCTCTGATACCAATTGTTAGTCCCACTAAAAAGAAAATAAGCTAGAAAGAGGGGGGGGGGGTGAATAGCTTATTTGAAAACTTAAAGATGATTTCAAAACTTTATCGTTGGATAAGCAAGCTTAAGTATTGAGAACTTAGTTGTTGCGGAATAAATCCAACAAAGCTTTAACTACTTAAGTTTCTTCTGCTTATTGATTAAGCAGTGACCCTTAATCAACCAGTTTAAGATAAGCTCTGATAGAAAATAGTTGAAAGCTTATAAGATATTGAAGATCTGTAAACTAACACTGTGAAAGTATGAATTGCTGAATCAATTGGTGACATCAGCAAGCTTAAAGAACATAAACAACAACAAACAAACTTAAGCAGAAAGTAAAGCACACGGCGATGTATAGTGGTTCGGGGTATTAAATAACCCCTAATTCCACTTCCTAGTTGGTTGTATTAGGATTTGTAATGTGTACTACTATAGATTTCACTTAGCTATTACAAAGCTTCTTAGCCCAACATTTAGGCTTAAGCAAGCACTTAGTGATTACTACTGGATCGTGTACACTCACAATCGTACCTATCCTAAGATGGTTTGTTTGAGTGAATGTGTGTTCTCTCTCTAGAACTAATGTTCACTCGTGTTTAGCTCAAGTGATACGCGCAAAATATGCGTATAGAAACTGCAAGTGCACAGTATCGCGTTTTGTAATATAGAAAGAAGTAGAGTG
>JAOWAN010058305.1:0-12653 GCA_028566635.1 Lobelia cardinalis
ACTTAAGACACAAAAAGAGGGGTCCTAAGTGAGCCTAAGGAATGGGTTTAAGCAAATCAAATGAGTGTGATTCAACAGGAACAAAGGACCCCTTGATGTGTGCCTCTCCCTTGGAGTTGGCCTTATCGGATACCTTTACTGAGGCAAGGGTTCTGATAGAAGCCTTGCTTAGGGGAGGCCTATCATTAGAGGCCTTGTCACTAGAGTTTTCCAGCTTAGTATGATTTTCCCTTTCCTCTTGCCAGTCCTCTATGGGTACTCATGTTAGACCTTAGAGCAGTCCTTCCCAATGGGGTCATGAGTTACCTCAGGGAATAAGTCCTTAAGGATATCCAAGTCACATCTTGAGGATTGATTGGTATCTGCAGTACTTGTTATCTGCACACTACTGGTATTGTAGCCAAGACCTGATTAGTCAGGGTAGCTTTGCAATATAGCTTCCACAGCAACCTTGGAGCTGTTTAGAGACCTTAGAGTACTAGTCATTTCCTCAATGGTCTTTTGTTTGCTCTCAAGTTGTGCATTCATCTTTCCACACAGAATCTCAAAAGCAATTTTCTCATCTCTCAGCAAATTTAACTCTTCCAAGTCCTTCTTCAGTGTTGTCACTTCAGCGATCAAGGCAGAGTTGGCAGTTTGGGATACTTGCAAGCCATGCAAAAGCTTTTTGTTTAAAACTTGAAGTTTCTCATATTCCTTGCACATTTCATTCATCTCTTCAAGAACTTCTATAGGAACATATTCTGAAACAGTAGACTCAGAGGTCTTCTTTTTCTTAGAAACCTTACTCTTTTCCCAGTTTGTTCAAACACAATTTTTGGCTTAGAAAAGGGGTTCACAGGAGGAAGGTGAGTATAAGAGCTATCACCAGTTTTATAGCACATGAATTTCCCACAATTTGGTACCTTTATGGTTTTGTCAAAAATTTTGGTAGAAGGGTCAAAGAAGGATGGTTCCTTTTTGAAAGATGTGTTAGGATTGATGTCAGCTTCAGAGAGCACTACAAGGGCAATTTTAGTTCCTTAAGTGCATTTTTCTTGCTCTTCCTTAGAGTCAGTCTCACACCAGATGGGCAATTCCTTTGGTTTCTCATTGGCAACCATAACCTTCTGTTTTTGAAATTTAGGAGACTTCTTTTTGAAATACTCAAATTTCGGCTGAGGACATTTTGAAGAGAAGTGGTCAGGTTTTCTGTAATTAAAACACAGCAAGTCTTCTGAAGGTGTTTTAGAAACGGAAGCCTTCTAAAAAGGTCTTCCCGAGGTCTTTTGAAAATTAGAAGACTTCTGATTTTGTTTAGCTTTAAAGTTTTTGTAAAACTTCCTATACTTACAAAATTTCCTGGTCATGAAAGCATTTTCATCATCCTCGGACTCAGATTCATCTGACATACTGGTAATTCTCAGAGCTGACTCAGGCTGTGCATTGAAAGAAAGAGTTTTCATATATTTTTCAGTTTCAAAAAGCATTTTGAGTTCACCTTCATAAGTGGTGAGGTTAGAAACAAGATTTTTCAATGTCGTGACTAATGTGAGATTTATAGAATAAATATTTACGTACAAGAGGATACGGTCACACAAGTAATAAATTGATAAGTACAAATCGATTCCACGAGAATAGTCAAATCATTACTCAATAAGTACCGAAAAATAAATCATCATTCTAATCTGAACATATAATTTAAATGATAATTAAATAAAACTAATTAATCACTACGATTGTTAAACGAATCTAGGGTCATCAATCCCAAATTCTATTAACAATATTTAAACTAATAAAGCAAGTAAATAAGTAGAAAGCGATTCCACGTCAAAAATTAAGGTCGTCAATCTTAATTCAAGAACACACAATTTAAGCTAATCTTGAATTGTCAAATCAAGCTTATCCCTACGAATAAAGAAATTAAATTGGTGGATAGCGATTATGCACCAAGAAGTAAGGTTGTCAATCTTAATTCATGGACACACAATTCAAATTAACAAACATAGCTTGCTAACATGAAATTGTCAAATTGAGCTAATCCCTATACTACGGAGAATGGAGAGAAAATAAGAAGAGAATAGATCAGAAACTAGAATAGATTTTGATTAGGGGCAAAGAAGGGCCCTTAATATGTACAACCTAGATCTCTATTTATAGTAGAAAATTAGTTCTAAACCTAAACCTAAAAAGAAAATAAAAATGGAAAATACAATAGAATTGGTAAGTAATTAATTATAGAAATCCTTAATTTACTTGGACAATAATTCAACATGTGTGAATTTCATTGAATTTGGATCTGATCTGGATTGGAGATTGCACACGATTTGGAGCTACTGTTTTGCCACGTGGCTACTCGCGAGTGGCTGAAGAGGAGAGCGGTACTGGGCGGCTGCTATGCTGATGAGAGAAGCCACGCCACGTGGCGGGCGTTGGTTAGCGGCTGCATAATCTGCTCTTCATACGCGAGTAGTGGAGAGTGGAGATGGAGAGGCAGCTGTGAGTAGGGTACTGTTGGTCCTGCATGTCTGCTGGCATAAGCTGTCTACACTGGAGAGGATCTGGTGCGAGCGAGCTCACCGTAGGCGCGGCTGAGGAAGGTCTGGAGCACTAGATGATGGCTGTTGTCGTGGGCGCGAAGTACTGAATCATTGCACTTCTAGATGTTTAATAAATTAGCCCTTGTTTTTCCGTTCTTACACTTAAGGCCCTTCGTCCATTAATTCCTTCACAATCGTTAGTCTATTACTTTACAACTCATTGATAAATTGATCGAATGACTAACGGTCCTTCACGACTTTTGTTCTAAATAATATAAGAATTCTAAATATATTATTTGTAGCTCAAAAATATGCATAAATAATCAATTTACGCTTCAAATCCCTCGAGATGACCTAAATAGATAAAATCACATAAAACTAAAGTATTATCTCTAAATAAATGTATAAAATACACATAATTATGAGGCTAAAATATATACATATTTTAGAGCTATCAAAATCTCATATTTAAAACATTGTACGTCCTCGTACAATTAATTAAATACCAAAACTATAAAAATAAAGAAAATAAACCTAACTCACTTTCGTAGGAATCACGGGTGCACTTAGCATGTGCAATAAGCCGTTAAACCCCTAGGTTACCCCTAGTGGACGAGTGTTGTCTCGTGAGGGTTTGCATTGAATCTACCCACAAAATTCATTATCACAATTAAAGCAGTTACATGTTTCATGCTACAATAGTACACCACAAAAATGCAATTCAAGAATTTATAGCAAGAATTCACTTTCTAAATTATAGTAAAAATGATCCATCTAATCTATCCCTATTGCAATCTTCAAGATAAGAGAAGTCACTTTGCACCATTAAATGTGTAAGAATAAGCAAACAATTGATATCAAGGCTTTCAAACCAGTGAAGAATGATAGTTTGGGACTCTCATTCCGTTTGACTCTTTCAATGCTAACTTTTTTCTTTTTCAAATATAATTTTTTAAGCTTAAATATTTATGTGACTTGTGCATAGCACAAACTATCACATGTGAGCCAAATGCCTCTTTAAGCATAAAACAATTATTTTGGGGACAAATAACAATTTCTCCAACTCATATACGATTTTTATCTTTCATGCTTGGGGGATGTACAAATTGTACTTTATTTTTTTTCAACCCCTTTTTCTCATATTTTTGCAATAAAATAGAAATGTGTATCCAAACTGTCTCCAAAATCACATCTACCGGCCTTTTCAATCAAGAATGCGTGAATATGCGTGCAAGATGCATTGCATACTTTCAAATCTCAAATCAAACAACTCTTCAATTTCGACTTCTCATTTAAACTATAATAGACAAAGTAGACTTTAAGCTTTTCAATCAATTCTTACAAATATTGATACTTATCTCACATAAATACATATTTCCACAATAATCATGATTTTTGAAAAATTCTTTTGTTTTTCATAAAATTTAAAAAACTAATTTATAAAAACTTAAAAAAATAACCAAAACCCTAATAAAAAATCAAAAAATATATTATAATACACCCTCCCACATTTAAAATTAGACATCTTCTTCAATGTATATAGGCATAACATTAAATAAAATATAAACATTTAATAATGGATGCTAAAGAAATAGAGAGTTTAGAGATACTCCCTTATGTGCTATGCACGAAGATTCGATGATTCAATTCTCTTCTAGTTTGGATATCGAAAATTTAAACTCACACACTTAATTGCTTGGTTGCGACTCCACCAATCAAGGTCAATTTATGGCTACAATGGATATAGCAATTAGGAACAATATACCACAGTAATGAAGTTCAAGATTTTCGACTAGCTATGTCTCAACTCAAAAATAACGAAACACTACAAAAAAAATAAAGCACAAGAATATCCTCTGAATTCATTAAATTTCCTATCAATACAATTCAAGAAAAATATCATTCTTGAAAAGCATATAGTATAAAGGATGTTAAATAAAGTACACTACTGAAAAAAATATTATACGGGTATAAATATATGCATAAATATAATTAAATATTACTAAAATTATAAACAATAGATTTTTTTATTTTTTTTATATTATTATAATATATATACACAATAAAAATATATAATTACAATAATAAAAAGTATATACATTATTTACATTATATACATATTTACAATTGCTTAGTCTCAAAACATGAATCTTTCTCCGATTTTAAAGATGAATCAATTCAAAACTATCCCCGGCAATGCACCCAAAACTTGATGTGAGATTTATAGAATAAATATTTACGTTCAAGAGGACACGGTCACACAAGTAATAAATTGATAAGTACAAGTCGAACCCACGAGAATAGTCAAATCAATATTCAATAAGTACCGGATAATAAATCATAATTTTAATCTAAGCATATAAAATAAATGATAATTAAACAAAACTAATTACCACTACGATTGTTAAACGAATCTAGGATTGTCAATCCCAAATTATATTAACAATATTTAAACTAATAAAGCAAGTAAATAAGTTGAAAGCGATTCCGCGTCAAGAATTAAGGTCGTCAATCTTAATTTAAAAACACAAAATTCAAGCTAATCTTGAATTGTCAGATCAAGCTTATCCCTACGAATAAAGTAATTAAATCGGTGGATAGCGATTACGCACCAAGAATTAAGGTTGTCAATCTTAATTCATGGACACACAATTCAAAATAACGAACATAGATTGCTAACATGAAATTTTCAAATCGAGCTAATCCCTATACTACGGAGAATTGAGAGAAAATAAGAAGAGAATAGATCAGAAACTAGAATAGATTTTTATATAGGGGCAAAGAAGGACCCTTAATACGTACAACCTAGATCTCTATTTATAGTACAAAATTAGTTATAAACCTAAACCTAAAAAGAAAATAAAAATAGAAAATACAATAGAATTTATAAGTAATTAACTATAGAAATCCTTAATTTACTTGGACAATAATTCAACATGTGTGAATTTAATTGAATCCGGATTTGATTTGGATTGGAGATTGCACACGATTTGGAGCTGGTGTTTTGCCACGTGGCTACTCGCGATTGGCTGAAGAGGAGAGCGATGCTGGGCGGCTGTTGTGCCGATGAGAGAAGCCACGCCATGTGGCGGGTGTTGGTTAGCTGCTGCAGAATCTGCTCTTCATGTGCGAGTAGAGGAGAGTGGAGATGGAGAGGCAGCTGTGAGTGGGGGATATACGGGTCCTGCGTGTCTGCTAGCGTGAGCTATCTACACTGGAGACGATCTGGTGCGGGCGAGCTCATCGTAGGCGCGGTTGAGGAAGATCTGGAGAGCTGGATGTGGTAGCTGTCGTGGGCGTGAAGTACTGAATCATTGCACTTCTAGTTGTTTAATAAATCAGTCCTTGTTTTTCCATTCTTATACTTAAGACCCATCCATTAATTCCTTCACAATCGTTAGTCCATTCCTTTATAACTCATCGATAAATTGCTCAAATAACTAACGACCCTTCACGACTTTTGTTTCAAATTATATAAGAATTCTGAAATATGCATAAATAATCAATTTACACTTCAAAGCCCTTGAGATGACTTAAATAGATAAAATCACATAAAACTAAGTCATTATCTTGAAATAAATGTATAAAATACACATAATTATGAGGCTAAAATATATACATATTTTAGAGCTATCAATGACATTCATATCTTTTGAATCTTTCAATGAAGTGATTTTTATATGCCAAGCAGATCCCAAACAACTAAGAAATCTCATATTGACTTCTTAACAATATAAAATTTGCCAAGATTTTTACAGTCATTTAATACCATGGTGAAACAATTCTGGCAGACTTTGAGAGTTTCCTTTGGATCCTTTTTAAAGGTGTCAAAGGCAAGGATACAACTTGTTACCTTTGCAGGTGTTAGCACTCATATGGACACTATTTTAGTGCTATATTATGTGTATTTTATATGAATTTATTGGATATAGTCCCTTGATTTTATATGATATCATGTGTTTTAGGGATTATCAAGTGCTTGGAAGTAAAAGTGAGCAAATATGAAGTATTTGGAGCTAAAAGTTATATTTCTGGAATATTTATACAAAATGAAGCAAAAGTATACAAATATGAAGTATTTATACAAAATGAAGTAAAAGTGAGCAAATATAAAGTATTTGGAGCAAACGATACGAAGAATTGGAACGTCGGATTATCGATGTTTCTGACTTTGGGGAACACTTTATTATGAAGCGACTTCGAATTAAAGGGGAGATCAACAGGAAGTTTGCTACTGCTGGGTGGCCTAATTATAAGGATTGGCAGAAATATCCTACATATAACCACTGGTATGTAAATTTTTAAGTTATTTCCGTCATGACTATAAAACTTGTACTTTTCGTGAAGCGAATAAGACTTATACTATAGATAAAGGCCACTTTAAGTGAATTTTTGAGTTCGATCCTACAGTAGTGAGATATCATTAATATAACGTGGGTGATAGTACTTGGCGGACTCTCACAGATAATAATACTGTTGAGTATGATCCCTTATCCTCTTCTTGTGATTTTATAGTTTCTCTTCCTAGCAAATACATGCATAGAATTTTGAGTGGTTCATTGCTTGAAGTATACATGTGCCATGATGTGGTGCGCGAATCAGATCTTAAAATTTTATATTGCATGAAAAATAACAAGGCGGCCGATTGGACGGCCATAATTTGGGATAGTTTTGCGAAGAGTATGGATCATAATAGGTATTTTTGCCAAAATACGTGTTTTAGATCCTAAAATACCTTGTTAATACCTTTTCCCTTATCGGCTCATGTTCTAGAGGAGGACATAAAGTGATTACTAGAGCAATATAATGCTCTACGGCTCGACCGTTAGTAGGTTGGGTCTGCACCCCTCACTTGTGTTTCATGTTTGTTTTGTTCATTGAAGACAATGCAAATTTTAAGTGTGAGAGGCTGCTATGCATGTATTAATATGTATATTTTATGTTAATTTTTTATTCAAAAAGGCCAGATTTTTTACAAATCTCAATTCTATGATTAATAGTTGGCTTTGATATGTAACCATGCATGTGAAAGAGGAAAGATAACTAATTTTTACCTTGGTTACTATACTTTAAATTTGTAATTGAAATGAATATGTTTCTGGAATTAAAGAATATGTTGCATACTTGTAGTGTGGCACATACACGCACTCTTGGTCAATATTGGATGGATATAAGGTTGATTGGTGAAAGAAGGATGCATTGCTTGTTTGACAAAAAATAAAGAAAAAAAATAAAGAAAGTAAAAAATCGGGGTTGGAATAAATGAAGTATAATGTGTACATCTCCCGTAGCATGGAGAGTAATATATTAGAGGAAAATGTGAAAAGAATAATATATAGTCCCTTATGCTAATTGTTAAACATCCAGCTCTCCATGTCTAAAGAGTGCCTAGATTGCACTACGGTGATTGTTTGTGCAATGCATAAGTCACTTGGTGAAGTTATTGAAAGTAAAGAGTCAAGTGAGTGGTGTATCTGAAAATAGCCTCGACACCAATTTGAAATTCATAGGCTGAGAAGTGCACAGGTATTCACGTAAAAAGGTACGAAAGTGATGTTCCCTGAAGCTAATGAAGGAAACATGGACAAATTAGATTGCTTATTCTAGTATATTTCGCAATGTAAATTGATGTTAAATTTCCTTATAAGCATGCTGTGGGAGTGTTGGAGCCACGAAAGTGCTATTTCTTGAAGCTAAGTGCAACCGTGATTCCTACGAAAGTGAGTTAGGATTTTTATTTTATTTAGTTTTTATTTCTATTTATTATTTTATTATTTGACCGAGACGGTCAAAAGCTAAGTATGGAAGTGTTGTTAGCACTCAAAATAGACACTATTTTAGTGTTATTTCTATGAGTATTTTAATGTAATTATGCATGATTTTACGCTTGATATGGTTAGTTTTGATTAATTACAGGAATTTGAAGTGAAGAGCATCAAAATAGGAGGATTTAGTTGTTCTGAAGCAGAAAAGGACTATTTCAGCAAGGAACCAAGTACCAGACCAGAGACAACCTCGAAGTTTGTGCAGTTTGACTGAGAGCTAGGCATAGTCGTGCTCTAGCTTGGCACGCCCGTGCCTGCGCAAAGTCGAGGAGGATGTATTTTTATTATTCTAAGTATTCTATGCTTTCTTGTAAAGGCTTTTGACAGTCTAGATATATATATATATGCATTTTTGGTCGGCTAGGATTAAGCACCTTTTCATAGCAACAGACACATTATTCTAGGGTCATGCTTAGTCACGTTATGAACTAAACTCCCTCTTCTAGGAGCTCGTTCCTACGTGCGTTCTTTCAACTATGCAGTTGCAAATGCTTAATTCGAAGAATAATATTGAATTGTATTATTATGATTTGTGATTGAGATGTCATACAATAGCTTGATTGCAAATCTCTAATTCACTTTGTTGTACGACCCTCTCGTGAGTGAAAGGGATTAGGGTTGTTCGAATCTATATGCTTCAAGGGTTTTTTGTGCGTTGTCTACTACCGTGACCTTCAGTATTTAGCGAAATCGAAGAATACATGCATTTTATCTTCTGACAAGAGACCAAATACACTGCTAATAATCAGATTGCAGAACCAATAACATAAGAAAATTAGCATAATCAAAATTAATGATTGAATCATGTTTCCTAGGCCTAGCTTAGTTATTAATTCCGTCTTAAAAATCATTAGTATCCCTTAGAACAATCAAATCATAAAATAAATTATATTTCTCAGTTAGATTACTTAATTCAAGTCTTCAGTAGATCGACATCTGATTTATCATTATCTGTATTAGTTAAGTTTGTAGTAGTAATAGTAGTAAATAGGCATTATTATTTTTTTAGCACCTACTACAGTGCGATCATTGATACTGATTTATAATCTTTTCAACATAATGAGATTGACAAAGAGAAAAAGCTTCATTTTTCTTTTAAACTTCAATTCCCAAGATAGTATCCACTTCACCAATATCTTTCATTTGAAAACTTGATGAAAGATACTTCTTTGTTTCGTTCACTCCTTTCACATTTGTCCCAAAAATAAGTATATCATCGACATATAAGCAAACTATCACACAATATTCTTTAGTAAACTTAGAATATATGCATTTGTATGATGTATTATGCTTAAAACCATGAGATAATATAACAAAATCAAACTGTTCATGCCATTGTTTAGGTGCTTATTTTAGTCCATAAAGAGACTTAACCAACTTGCATACTTTATTTTTATTTCCAGGCATAATGAATCCCTCCGGTTGTTGCATATACAATTCTTCTTCCGAGTCACCATTTAGAAAGGCAGTCTTCACATCCCTTTGATGTACACACAAATGGTATATAGAAGAAAGAGCAAATAATACTCTAATAGAAGTAATCCTAGTGACAGGTGCATACGTGTCAAAACGATCAATACATTCCTTTTGTCTATCCCCGCGGATGACAAGCCTTGCCTTAAACGTTTAAATGATTCCCTCAGTGTTGCGTTTTCTACTAAATACCCATATACAACCCAGTGCTTTTGAATCAGGAGGCAAATCAACTAACACCCAAGAGTTATTTGACAAAATGGAATCCATTTCATCATTGATTGCTTCCTTCCAAAAGGCTACCTCTCGAGAATCCATAGCTTCTTTATAAGACTTATTGTCCTCTTCAATGTTTAAAACCATTGGTAATTTAGAAGTCACAATGTTCGTATCACCTTCAACTAAGAAGATGATAGATTGAGAATCAATAAAGTCGGAATCCAAATGATTTTCCTTTCTCGCTCTTTGATTTCGTCGAGGTTAACTTGGGATGTCAAGAGTTCCTTTTATTTGCATTTGGAACGACTTCTTGTGTTTGTGTTTCGTTAGTAGAATCATTTACAAATTTATTTTCGATAAATTCAACGTCCCTTGATTCTACTATAACATTGGATTCGAGATCCAACAAACGATATGCTTTTGAGTGCTGAACATATCCCACAAACACACTTTTAAGAGCCCTAGGTCCTAACTTTGTTCTTTTAGGATCCAATACTCTATAATAGGAAATACATCTCCAAACTCTAAAATAACTTAGGTTCAGTTTTCTTTCCTTCCATAATTAATAAGGAGAGACTTCAAATCTTTTAGAAGGTATTCTATTATTAACATGACACGCAGTTAACAATGCTTCGCCCTATAAGTTATTAGGGAGGTTAGCATTTAAAGCATTCACTATATCAACTAGGGTTCTATTTTTCCTTTAGACCATACCATTTTGTTGTAGGGTATATGGTGCACTTTTCTCGTGTATAATAGCGTGAGTCTCACAAAAGGAATTGAAGTCAGTAGGGAAGTATTCACCACCCATATCACTTCTTAAGACTTTTATCTTCTTTTCCTTTTGATTTTCAACTTTCGATTGATAGCACATAAACATGTCAAAAGCTTGGTATTTATATTTTATCAAATAAACATATGTAAATCTAGTACTATCCTCATTGAAAGTAATAAAATACCTATTTCCACCTCTAGTCAAAAGACCATTTAATTCACATATATCCGAATGAATCAATCTAGCAAATTAGATGTTCTTTCGACAGAAGGAAATGACTTTTTTGTGATCTTTTCTTGGATGGAAATTTCACAAATTTCATTGGTTGATTTATTGCAAGCAATTAAACCATTCTTTGGCATGTAATTCACATAACCATAGTTAACATGTGCTAATCTACTATGCCATAATTGAAAAGGTAAAGAGCCAACAATATAAGCAGAATGATTCTTTTCATTGATAGATAGTTTAAACATATTGTCACAACAATATCCTTTGCCTACAAAGACACCATTAACAGAGAATACAACTTTGTCCGACTCAATGATTGCTTTAATGCCTTTCTTACTCAAAAGAGTAGCTGATACAAGATTCTTCCCCATTTCGGCTACATACAAGACGTTAGTCAACAAAAGTTTCTTGCCAAAAGTAAAGAAGATTTCCACCGTACCCTTTCTATGAACGTTGGTGGTTTGGCTGTTTCCCATCATGACTTGTTGTCCTTCACCAACATTCTCTAAAGTCTTGAAAAGAACATTGCCATTGCACACATGGACTATAGCCCCAAAATTATACCACAAAGAAGGAGTCTTCGTCACCACTGCCATGTTAACTTCCGTCACCATAGCAACAATGGTATCCATGGTTTCAACCATATTTGTCTTCTCCTTCTTTGCCTTCTTGAAGATCGACAATTCTTCTTCATATGACCCTTTTTCCCACAGTGATAACAAGTATTGGAGAACTCATTAGTCGTTGTGTTTGGGTCCAATATGTCATCAAAGGTTCTCTTGTTCCCTCCAGAGTTGCTAGACTCACCGGAGTGCTTCTTGCCTCCATCCCTTTATTTCGTTTCATTGAAAAAATTTACACTGGAGATGTTTGAATCCATAAGCCCCTTGAACTTATTTTGAGATTCTTCCTTTATACGGAGGTGTTCCTCAAATCGTTCCAAAATAAATTCTTCATTTGATTGAAATATTTTCCTTTTATAGTTATCCTATATTGGCGGTAATTTTGCAATTATTGCGCCGACATGCAATGACACATGGATATTGACTTTGTAATCTATGAGTTTGGATTCTATCGCGCCTTCCAACTGTTGTAGTTAGTCTCATCGAACTTCTTGAGAGTCACCACATTTTTGATCCACGACTTGAAATGTACTTTAGGCACGGTTTATCTTCTTCAACTCTTTATCACTTTAAGATTGCTATAAGAGCGGTATTGAACTTGGCGATTGAAGATGGAAAATATATGCGAATCTCGTGTATAAACACCATCCTTAAAGTGATAAACGCCCTCACTATTTGTTGCTAGGTATATGGCGTTTCACTTCTAGGATTAGATAGCACCCGAAAATGACGACCAACAAATATCGGAATTCTTCCTTAAGAATTTAAGAGAGTTATTGTCGCGCCCCAAGTCCCGTGATGTCACGTTTCCCGGGGAGTGACACAACAATACACAATTTACGATGCACGGAAGCGATTACCTGTCAAACCCTAGTGCAAACCATCTCTCATGTAATGCTTTTAAATAAAAGTCTACCCTGGGTTTTCCTTTCATTTCAAAATTTGACATACATATACATACCACCCACAACTATCAAATAACATACAT
>JAOWAN010058315.1:0-12653 GCA_028566635.1 Lobelia cardinalis
ATAACATATAATGCATATGTTATGTACATTATTTATACACTCTATGTACATTCTGGACATACTCTATGTACATTGTGGGCACTCCGTGCTAGGAGCGCCTAGGCGCTCGGTATAAAATCTGCTTTCAGTAAGCCATGGGCATGTCCACGAGGAAAAGAAGATTAGAAATTAGCAAGCATACATTCATTATAATGTGATTTTGATCCTGTTAATAAATGATGCAATCAGATGCGGCATATTTTAACAGCCGAACAGTTTACAACCCATTGGGTTACACAAATTTACCCAGCTTATTAATAACCTAACCCAATTAACCCATTAATTAAATAGGTTATAATGAGTTTTAACCCATAACAATCTATTATCCATCCTAACTCACTATAACCCAATCCAACTCACCCATTTGACAGGCCTACTGTAGATGAATAGTAACCGAGTGTTGGGATGGGAGAGAAAAGTGAAGGGGTGGATGGGATTGAGATTAATAAAAATATATATATATTTGGGTGAGTGTGTATTGAGAATAAAGAGAGGGGTGAGGGATGATGGGAGATCGGGTGAGTTTGAGATGTGTGGAGAAATGTGTAATTTTTTTTAACTTAATTAATTAAAAAATATATGTAAGATAATATATATTTTTTATAATTAAAAAATATACGTAATATACAAATTATTTAATATTAAATATTTTGATGCACCGTGATTAGAACATACCCTAGTAGAAAATAATAACCAGCTAGACGATTATGACTCATAAAGTACAGTCTAGACACTGACCACACCTACATAGAACCAACATGTATTGTCCTACAAAATTGATATACTATTATACTCCCTCCGTTTCAAAGTAGTGAACCTTTTAAATTTATACATATATATATTAAGAAATAATTTATATTGATAAATTAATCTCATTAAATAATCTTTCTTTTTATTAATAAGAAAAGAGATAAAGTACAATTAATAATTATTGATAGTTGGAAAAGTAGAACGGTAATTTAAAAAAATATATTTAAAAAATTTCTTTAAAATCCTAAAAGGATAATTATTTTGAAATAAATTTTAACTTTTAAAAGGACTACTACTCCCTCCGTTCCATAATATTAGTCATTTTAGAAGTTAAAATTTGTTCCAAAATAGTTGTCTTTGGATTTTTAAAAAGTTTTTACACCTACTTTTCAAAATTACCATTCGACTTTTCCGATTACCAATAACTATTAATTACACTTTATCACTTTTCTTATTAATAAATAGAGAGTACTTAATGAGGGTAACTTTGTCAATATAAAATATTTCTTAATATATGTGCATAAGTCTAAAAGAACTAATATTATGGAACGAAGGGGGTATTATAGAACAGATGAGAGTATTGAGTTGTGATTCAATAACTCTGATTCTCCATTCGTAAAGAACAATACTCCCTCTATTTTACAATAGTTGACATATTAAAAATAAGAAATTATTTTAAAATAGTTGATGTTTTAAACATTTCAAAAGTTAATGAATGAAGAATTTGAAAAGAATTAAAAGGGTAAAAAAGAAAAATTATGAGATATTCAATGCACTTCTTCATTATTATAATCAAAACCTTAAACATCAATTATTGTAAATCGAAGGAAGTAGTGGAAACATATTTTCGAAAATAAGATATATTTTACTTGAAATTTTCCTTTAAATTCTAGTCGTACAGACAAGTGATCATCACTAGTGTTCTTAGACTCTAAAATATTAGAAGTGGTGATTCTTATGTTCACCCCGACACTAAAAGGCTCCAAATTAGGTCCTTAATATATAAAATTCAGGTTTTTAATATTTTAATAACATGTTATGATTTGAGCGTGCAATCGAACTGAAATTTTTATATTATAAATAAGCTTTGTAAGATCCACATAAAATGAATAGTACTCCCTCGATTTCAAATTAATTAAGGTTTAAAATTAGATTACACAAACTAATAAATACATTAAATATATTTTAATTTTTCAATTTTGCCCCTTTTTTACAAAGAATATTTTTTCAAATTATTCTCATTAACTTTTATCTTAGAATTAAATACAATGGTAATTTTAGGAAAAGTGTTAATAAATTATGCAAGACATCAACTATTTTGAAACACTTTTTTTGTTTTCAAAAATTCAACTATTGTAAAACGAATGGAGTAATGAATAGTTTTTTTGAAAATGTGCTCACAAGTCACAACATACTTACACTCTCTCAATTTTTACTCTCTCTCTCTCTCTCTCTCTCTCTCTCTCTCTCTCTCTCTCTCTCCATTCTTTAATGTTCTTGAACTATTTTTATTTTCTAATTTTTATTATTTTCTCCTTTTATTTTCTCTTTTGGCTTTATGCCCAAAAGTGCAAACATTTTTTAGAACCAATGTGAAATCAATACCAGATAACATTTCATATTAAAATATTAACAATCAGATAATTTGCTTTTATTATGAGATAAACATAAATGAAAAAATGAAAAAAAAAGTATATTAAATATATTTAAAAAAATTACATGTTGTGTCCTTGAACATGGACTTACACTAATAAATGGATGAAATCTATTTTGTTTGCTAATGCATGATGGACTAAAGAAAAATTCTGAAATTGGTCTAGTACATATAAGATGCACTAAAACAAATTAGATCCTCCAAACTTTGGGGGCCCTGTTCAAGTGTACATCTTGCACACCCACAGGGTCGGCCTGAAGTTGACAACATAGAATCATTGAAGGAATAGAATGACAGTGTGCTTTTTCTAAAATCGTACCGATTTGATTTTATTTTTAAAATTAAGGCTCATGTTAATGTAGGAACTAATCATGTCCATCAATTATTTTTATCTTTATTTCAAAAATTGGAACTCTAAACTCGATACATACTTCCTCTGAAAAATAAGGGTTTTTATCATTTTAGACCCTAAAGTTTTCGTGGGGGTTCAAAATGAACGCCGATTAATGATGCACGGTTTTTTCTGTGATCTTCGCTAAGCAATGCGATGGCTGAGGGTTTTGATCTTGGGCAGCAACAGGACCTGCAACACAAAGACCGTTACTCTGAGGTAGGGGGTTTCCCTACAAAACAAGCTCCGGCGTGAGAGTAAGAATCAAGTTCACTAAGAAGCAAGAGAATTCACATGAGAGTTTGGGGGCAGAATTGTGCATATGAGAACGTACCTTTGCCTACAGGTGTAGGGCCTTATTTATAGGTTATGAGGATGTTGAATCCTTAAAGGAAGAGGATTTCTGACCGCCTCCAGATTCACTTAGAATCCAAGGAAGGTTAGGAACCTAATCTGATCAGTATGAGGAGACTCAATCAGAGTCATATATGGAAAGCTGTCTTCTGAGGAGATTTTGTCATTAATAAGAGACATTCTCCTTAATGGACACGGATTCTTGAGCAAGATTGCTCACAGATGTCAAACTGGTCGCGCGGAGCTATGCTCACATCGAGAAATGAGATTCAGCTCGCATGAGATTTCACCTCCCAGCAAGTTCTTCAAGGTCGTCAAGGTACTCTGCTCGCTATGCGAGCATTACATGGTCTTATGAGGATCTGGCCTTCCTCGCGGGCACTAATATTGGTCGCGAAGGCCATGAGCATGGTCGCGATGACCATGAGTCAGGTCGCACAGATAATGAGGATGGTCGGGATGACCACGAGTTAGGTCGCACATACCATGAGGATGGTCGGGATGCACATGAGCTAGGTCGCACAGACATGAGGATGGTCAGGATGACCAGGAGCTATGGTCACCGGACATAAAGCTAGGCTCTCATTTTGGTCGCGCCAGGGAGGATCACCATCTCTTTTCTCACGAAGTAAAGTAATAGAGGTCGACCTCTCTGCGAGGTCTCAAGAGAGGTCGCCTGTCCTGGAGATGCTCCCTCCATATCAGACTAAGTACTTGTCTTCTAATGGCTATGGCCTGACTCTGGAGCTCTCTTAGAGCTCGCTAGGTCGCCAATACTTTTTGGTATCTTCACCGATGTATCAAAATAATCAATTTAGGTCCTTACGTTTAATTTTTGTTTCAATCAAGGGATTTTTGGATGATTTTGTTAGAAATCTAACGAAATCGAACTCACATGCGAAATACATGATTTTTTAAGAATCTTTCAGTTATTTTACCTTTAGATAAAAGTATAGGGTCTAAATTAAAAATTAAAAAAACAAAAAAGAAAAAATAACCCCAACCTACTCCCCTTCCTCCCCCCCGGCCCCCTGTCTTCTCCCTCTCCCTCTCCCTCTCTCTCTCTCTCTGCTCCTCTCTCTCCTCTCTTCCCCCTAACTTCCAGCAACTGTTAAGGTGTTTAAATTCAACGGATACTCCAAGAAAAAATTTAATTTTGCCACCCTCTTCGTCGTCCCAAACCGAACCACCGGCGCCCGACTGGAAAGCTCGTCCCGTCCATCCTCACCCTACCGGAAAGCTCCAGCCTCACTTCGTTCAACCAAGAGGCAATATCCGACTAAGAACAACCCATTAAAAATTCATGGGAACCCAACTCTACCCGAGAACAACCCAAATTCGTTTATATCGAAATGAAGGGGTGGGAGACGAACGAGGGTTGGTCAGATTTAATGGAGAAAGGAGAGGGGGGCGGAGTTTCTGGTGGGCATTGGTGGGTACCGGTTTTGGTGGTTATTGGTGGGAATGGTGATGAATGAACAGGACAAAAAGGTGAGGACGGAGAAGAAGCCATTCCTTTTCGATCTGAATCTGCTAGCGCCGCTATTTTGATCACCCGACCAACGGCATTTCTATTGGCTTTTGTCGTAAGTTGTCGGCGAAAAGTGGTAGTCATGAAAATTTGTTTGTGGCCGGCCGTGGGTTGCGCCGGCCATGTTATCGGTAGTGGGTGGAGGTGTTGATGGGTTGAATGGATGAAGAAGAGAAGATGAATTTTTGTAATTAATGTAAATATTTTTAATTAAGGAAAAAAATTAATTATGGTATAAATTAAATAAGGTTAATATTTTGGGAAATAAAATTAATGCATGAATTAATTAATTAAGGTATAAATTAATTAAGGTGATATTTTAATTAAAATAATTATAAATTTAATTAAGGTGTTTTTGTATAAAATATGTTATGATTCAAAATTGTAATTTAAGGTTTACTTTTATAATTTTCAAATCGGAAAAAAAATTATTTATGAAAATTTTAATTTAGACCCTGAGCTTTACTAAGAGATAAAGTGACCTTTAAACCCCTAGAAACTCGCGTGTTTTGCATGTGATTTCATTTTCGTTAAGTTTCTAACGAAAAAGTCCATAAAATCATTAATTAAAATAAAATTGAAACGTCAGGACCTAAATTGATTATTTTGGTACATTGACGTCCATTTTGAACCCCCACAAAAATTTTAGAGCCTAAAATTATAAAAACCCAAAAAATAATTAAAAGAAATCGAGATAACCATCTACCATGAGTGTCGAACATCTTAGCGTGTAAATTATTCTTTGGAGGACTGTCCATTTTTTTAATGAATGACCATCATAATAAATCGGTTTTTTTTAATTATTTTAGGCCCTAAAATTTTTCGTAGGGGTTCAAAATGGACACCGATATTCCAAAAAAATTAAGTTGGGCCCTGTTATTTGAAAAACGTTTCAATCCTGCGAATTTTTGGCGAAATCGTGAAGAAATAAACGGAGGCAGAGACGTGATTTCCACGTGACTTTTGGCTGGGCAAATAGGTCATTTAACACCATGAGATATATCAGACCCCAAAATAAACTTCATCTCCCCTCATAAACGTCTACCAAGATTCTCAAATTAGGGCCAACATCTTCATTCTTTCTTCCCTTCTTCCTCATTTCTGAAATTAGGGATTAGGGCTGGAGAAATCCAAGATGAAGCAAAATTGCTGGTGCGGATCACGTGTTCAAATGTATACCTCGACAACAATTCGCAATCCTTATCGAAGGTTTCTCATATGTCAGAATTGGAAGGTTCGTTGCTATAATTCTAAAGTTTAGTTGTAAACCGAAAAAGTTTTTTGATTAAAACTCATTCTTTGATTTGCAGAAGGTAAATGATTGTGGCTATTATGCGTGGTATGATCCAGCACCAGCCAAACTTATCAAGACGATGGATGATCTCCACGAAGAAGTTGGGACTTTGAAGTGTAAAATGAAGTTGCTGGTAGTTTTGTTAATCTGTTCATGGCTTTATTTCTTGTTAGGAAACTCAGCGATTGAAAGGTCTAAGTAGAAACATAGAGTTGTAACCATTCTTATAGTTTAGGTTGAAGTTGATGTAATATTATGTTCATTGAATGAAATATTAGTTTTGTTGACTGGGAATGCTTCAATTTGTTGGCGTAATAATGCATCTCTGATCTTATTAAGAAATCTGAGTTACAATAGAAGTTGCAAAGTGGAAATATGTATGTAAAACAAAGCAACTTTACTATCATACACTTGTGCACTGCTACTGCCCCCTTGTGCTGGTTTATTTTTGGACTTGGCATCATCGTTAGTGGCATACACGATCATATACTTGGTCATGTACGTGAACAGACCACGATGTGCCAACTTTTAGTGATGGTGAAAGTTTCGGCACGAGTATAATAATTGGCATGAGCTACAAGGGCCTCGTTGGTTAGCGGAAACAGATTTGGCCAATTACAACATGGCTCCATGGGACAATAAAAGGGTGGTTTCCCAAACTTATGATCAGGTCGATGAGGTGTGATACGATTGTACCATAATTGTTTCTCATAAAAACCAACTCTTTTCTCAAACTCGTTTGGTGATAAATCTTCGTTATCCACATCATTGCTACCAATTGATGATTGGTTAAAACTTGTTGGCTTACATTTTGGTGAATTTGACATTGCACTTGAATGAAGAAGAAAATGGGAGTGAAGAGGGCAGAATATGGTTGTGCTAGGATTGTATGCTATTTATAAAGGGTATAAGGCACTCTGTTTTTAAATTTTGAACAAACACATAGGGACAACATCACTATTACAAAGCAGTCCACTAACTCCTTTGCTACTTTCCAACAGGTGCACTATGAATGGCCCAACAAGCAGACAACAATAAAGCCATAAATTAAGGCATTCACATGGCAACTGTCATAAAAACAATAAAAGACTTATAGGAGCACATGCAGCTGTCATTCACATGCCAACTATTTTACAAAGGCTGAGTAGTCATCCATTATTTAAGTGTATTTTCAAAAATATGGCATAGAAACTGCCAACATACAAACAGATCAATTACCATAGCTAATGTGCCAGCAAAAAGGTTTACTATTGCAACCACTACCTTGGTTTTCCCAACTTCACTCCTCCATTCACATTTACATCAAAAAAACTAGAATTTTCTTCTGAAAACACCCTGCCAGGAGGGATTACTTGCTGTATCACACCAGGTGGTGGTTGACTCATAGATGACTGCCCTTGAGAAGAACCATGTCCAGGGATCATAGGGTTTGGTTGAGACATTATCATGCTCTCCACCATTGTAATTTCCTCATCACATTCAGCCTCCAGATCTATGAAACCATCCATAGGTTTTGGAACCCATCTAGCCCTCAATCTATTAGATCTTGGAAGTCTAACATTACTGGAAGGAGGCTCTTTCACTTTAGGTGGCCTGCCTCTACCTTTTTTTGGGACATGAATAGATGGTTGGTTAACCTATATATAAAATGATGTAATTATTAGCTTATATTGTAGAAGGTAGTGCATAAACCAAAACAACATATATAATGATACATGTGATGGCTCTCCAAGTTGACTCTGAAATTGTACATTATTCTCCTTCAATAGTGGATCAACCTACATACAAAAATTGTTGTCAATGGAAGATGTAACTTATTATGTAATGTAAAAATTAACATGTATAATGATACATGTGATGGCTCTCCATATGAAGACCGAGTTGTGTGATTTCTACGTGCTTCACTTTGGGACTACAAAAAGGGAAACAATTATTATTTAAGGACATTATTAAAATGTAATAGATAATACTGACAGGGTTAACAATTGTATATTATTTAATACTTACCCTTCCTTCACTCCTTGTAATCCATTTCTCAAGTATATCATCAGGTATTTCAGCTTCTTCATGAACAGTTGTGCTTGTTAAGTTTCTAGTTGGGCAGCTCCTCTTGTTATGTCCACTAATTTTGCACAAACTGCATAGCAAGGAACTCTGCAACTCCTTCTTTAACACATTTTGTCTGCCTTCTCTCACCACTTGTTCAGCCTCATCTCCTAAGACCTCAGCTGCAGCACTAACATTGGTCTTCTTCCTCAATTTCTTTGATTTGCCAAGTTGTCTCCTTTTGTTTAGTGGTGGATTCAACTAAGGTAATCTTGTTCTTGACCACAAATCAGACCCATCCATAAGATTAATCATGAAAGCATAAACCTTTTTATAGGTTTCAATTCTTTAACACTCACGTACATACAGTTCTGATTCTTCTTCTCTCAGGAATAAGCAAGAAGTGGCATGATGACAAGGTATACCTGACAATTGCCATCTTCTATAAGGGAAAGTTTTATCCCCCACATTTACAGAATATTGGCTCCCTGACATGCAACTCACGTGATATTTTCCCCCTCCACATGCATTTGGTATACATTCATTCACCAATTTCTTTCTCTTCTCCATCTCCTTGTGAATCTTAGGACACAACAAACCCTTCCATTTATTCGCAGCTTCTTCTCTGTTAATCCCCAACCTGGTCATTACCATGTTCCTTATTGTCTCAAGGCATGCAAACACTGGCTTGTCTCTTGCAGGAAGAATAAAACTATTGAAGCTTTCTGACAGGTTGTTCAGCAATAGGTCACACTGGTTGTCAGTCCTAAAATGACTTCTAGACCAATGTTCAGGGGATTTATCAGCAAACTAGTCATGAAGCTTGCTTGTCATACTTCTCCAACTCTCCCATAAAATGGCTGAACCTTGATTTTGTTGTAGCACTAGCAGCAAACCAAAGAAAGTCCTTGTAAACAAGCCCCTTAAACCCTGCAGCCCTCATGTTACCCAACATATACAATACACAATACCTATGTTCAGCCTTTGGCAAATGTGTGGCTACAGCATCAATTAAACCCTTTTACTTATCTGAGATAATGGTCCACAGTTCTGAATTTCTTATTTCTAAATCCTCCACAATGAACTTGAGGAACCAGTTCCATGTATCCTTGGTTTCAGCCTCAACATTTTCCCAACAAAAAGGGAATCAATTGTTATTTGGATCTATACCACGAGCAGCTAATAATTGACCCCCATACTCATCTTTCAGAAAACACCCATCAACACTTATTATCTTCCTACACAATTTTACACTTTCTTTAAGTCCTGAGAGACAAACATACAACCTTTCAAGAACTGGGTAGCCATGTTCAACATTGCCCTCCTCAACTTTCACATAAACTGAAGACCCTGGATTTCTATTTCTTAGTTCCTCAGCATAGTCCCATAACCTTGAATATTTCTCCTGGATACTTCCATTGATTAAATTAAAGGCTTTCTTTTTTGATCTGTAGGCTTGTTGTTTTGATATATTAACTTTACTCTTGTTGAACACCAACTCTTGGAAAGACTTGATAGGTTTAGTGAGATTTGACCGCCACTCACTAACAAACTCATTTGCTAACCAGGTTGACTTCACATGATGGTTTTTATAATGTGTAGGGCAACTGTGCACAAGGTTTATAGTTTTGACTACCAAATTACACTCTTGTTGGGTTTTAGCTACATAAATCATCCATTCACATGGTGCTTTACACACAGCTCTAACTTTATCTCTATTCTGTTTAGTGAAGAAAATTTGTCTACTCTCAAAAATTGCATGCCTCCTTATAGCCTCTTGAAAAATCTTGTGGTCTCTAAATTCCATCTTAAGCTCAAACACAGGCTTCTCCATATCAACCTTTGGATTGAACACCCTGACCCTTGACTTTAGCTTCAACTCACCATCACTGTCAGTTTGGTAATTCATCAAAGCATCATCTGAATCATAAATATGATCAGTATTAAGACCCTTCAAAACCCTCACCAAATGACCACTCAATTAACTTTCATTTACCCTTACCCTGCACAACCTCTATGGTGGCAACTTCCTTATCAGATTCATACTCACTATCATGTACTGACCCCTTGGCAGAATCAAATTCTTCATCAGAATCCCGACCCCTTTTAGAAGCATGTGAAGACCCAGCCCCATCTACATTTTCCCCGATTTTATCAGAGTTTTTCTTCTTAGATTTTTTCCTGTTAATTGGTTCTACATCATCATTAAACTCAACACATAGCTCAACAACATTGTTCTCAGGAATAAACATACTGATATCAAAAGCTTGGTTATCATTTTCAATTAACCTAAGACCATCATCAAATGGCCCTTATGGCATTCTATGCCACAACAAATAATTTTCATTCTTCACCCCAGCTTCTTTTACCACATTCTTAAACTCAATTAAGGACATTAACTCAGGCTCAAAGTAGTCAAACCAAGTTACTTTACCCCCTACATATTCAAGAGCTTCTCCATATCGACTGAATATACCCCCATGACTAAGTTTGATAGTAAACTTATCAGTGTTGCCTAAACAAAAACAAACAAACAACACAAACCAGAACCACTATATATTAAGACACAACAAAAGAATACAGAAATAAGCTACAGACATAAAGACAAAAGGCACAATAAAGGTCAATTTTTTCGACAACAAGCTACAGAAACAGGGACCACCATAAAAATCTACTGACCAACTTGCTTTAAATACTTCAAAAAACAAACATTCAAAATATGAATATCCCTTGAAGCTAAGATGAAAACATACCATAATTGGGGGTACCAATGAATAATTAAGCAACCTTTCTTCTTTCGTTTCGACCAAGCCATTTTCAGTGCAATAGAACAAAAACAAGCTGAACAAACGAGTCGGGCTGTCTTCTTCTTCTTCGAATCGCCGGTGAACAAAAAGATTTAGTTTGAGAATCGGGTTAGACTGGAATGAGGGGAGAACGGTTCATTTTGGGGTCTGATATATCCCTTGGTGTTAAATGACCTATTTGCCCAGTCAAAAGTCACGTGGAAATCACATGTGTCTGCCTCCGTTAATTTCTTCACGATTCCGTCAAAAATTCCCTGGATTGAAATGTTTTTCAAACGACAGGGCCCAAATTGATTTTTTTTGAAACATCGACGTCCATTTTGAACCCCCACGAAAACTTTAGGGCCTAAAATGATAAAAATCGTAATAAATCATGGGACGTTGTTCGATAGGACCTCCATAATTATAGACGCTCATCCTTGAACAAGTTCAAGGCCTAAGCAAACATAATCGCATACTAATCATAAATGTTATAATTTCAAGGTATAAATTGATGTATTAATTAGATAGTACTATACATGTTATTTTGAAATGTCTTAACTAAGCTTTACTTTTTTCAAATCACATAATATTAATCATGTGACTTTGAAATATTGATCATGGTAAATGCACTTTCAAGTAACGACGGTGGTGGAAAATGTTAGAAAAATGGTAAACTACAAATGGTTAATCAAGGTGATAATTTAATTTTGAGTCATTTTTAAAGTGGGTCTCACTATTTTGTTAAAGTGGGTCCGCGATAACACGAGTACTCCGATGTGTAGGCTATAACGTGAAAGGTCTAGTGGCTAAAATACTCGAGAGGGTAAATATAAAATTGACCTTAAAAATGGTTCGTCTAGTGGGTTGTAGGAGTTATCCCACATTGAGAGAAAAAAATGTGAAGAATGTTTATAAGCATTTGTATTGGATCTAAGGGCATGCCCTTATAGGCATCCAAGTTTTGTAGAGGGTAAGGACTTACTTACACGTGCACGACGCTGCCGTCCGGCCGGCTCGGTTCGGTGCGTGTCGTTGGCTAGCGGTCAATAATCTTTTTGACCAGTGCAGAATTCAAACAGCTATATATTTAAAAATCTAATTAAGCCTCCTAATTAAATCATCATAATGACCATTATTTGGTCATTATATGCAGAGTTCTTGTTGTTGGAGTTCAACTCTCTTCTGCTCTCCCCATGTTCAAGTACTTGTCGTTCGAGCATGTCCGGTAAGTGTTTCGTCGGAGTGTTTGCGAAGGACTCCTGTGAGGCAGTTCCGTCCGTTTAATCTGAAAGGACCGGAGGGCGAATATGCTTTAAGAAAATCGTAATCATTACGAGGTCCTTCGGTAATTGTTATTACATTATATTCTTGTACGATTTTCTTTCTATACACTTTATTTGATGTCTTGTACTAACGATATGTAACAGAGAATGAGGTGGTAATTGATGCTCTTTTTTCTAGTGATTGCACCAAAGTTATGAAGGTGGTAGTGTTGGACTATTTTGAAATTTTCTCATATAGTGCACGTGTTTTGTATGTGAATGTATTCAGCACTGCATTGTAGTTTCCCTCATATTTTGTTGGACATTCTGTTGCTGCGGGTTTAGCGATTGTTCATGTTGCTGTTGAGCTCCTCCATAGGTAGTTCCAGTAGTTGAGGTGTCAATGTGTTGGTTTTGTTGGGAAATGGAGTGGGGAATTATCCCACATTGGTGGGAAATGGAGAGTTTACTCTCACATTGGCTTACTCCCACACTTTCCCACATGGAAGGATGAATGAGGAGATTGTTGGGGATTGAAAAGAG
>JAOWAN010058336.1:0-12650 GCA_028566635.1 Lobelia cardinalis
CGTGCAAATATTGATGTAACAGCTTGGAGGAGGAAATATCGCTTGAATTTGTTGCCATAAACTGGGTGTACCTCTCCCGATGCATCTTTGCCGTGTTGGCCTGTGAGCAGGAAGTGTTGTACACGAGACGGAATCACCCCATATTACTTAGCTGGTAGATTGAAGTCACCCCTGGTTAATCATATTTACAAAGAACCAGAGTTAGTGTTTTAATATAATAATTACAAAATTGTATCAAATCCAATGAATATAATATCATAAAAAAAATGCAAACCTCATCTCTTCTAGTAGTCCCTTGTAATATGGATCCTGATCATTATTCTGGGCTTTCACAACTTCAATATCTCCACGTGGAAGACCAAAACATGCTTGAATATCGTCTTCACTGATATCCATCCATCTCCCATATTTCAACTTAAGTTTACTTGGTGAACATTTAAAGTTTTTAACCAAAAATTTTGAAAATTCAGGATAAGGGAACCTAGTTATTTTTATATCCAGCAGATGTTCCCACCCTATTTGCGCCACCAATAACTGTTGGTTATCATCCAACTTTTCCATGAACCTAACCAGGCCTCCAGGGAAAACTCTGTTTACAAATACTATTTCTTGGTCCTCTTCTTTTTCTTTTTTTAATCTTTTTGATTCTGATGGCTTCACTGATCTATCCTGAACATCAGGGGTTGTCACTGTCTTTCTTTTATTTGATTCAACAACTGCTGTTTTTCCCTTATTTTTAATGGACTTGCCACTGGACTGTGCAATATCTTGTATCATAAAGATGAAAACAATGAACAAGAATGAAATTTAGATTTAGATTTGTTCATTAATAATAACATTGATGTTCACTACTTACAATTGTCAATTTCAATCAAGGGTGAACCATCAGTGCTCATCAATTATAACATATATATATATTCATTCATTATAACTAGAAATTAGATTGATAATTGTATAAGCAAAATGGACACAACAATGATATATAATCATCATTAACAATATTCATTCGGTTATACTCATATACTCATTAACTATAATAGCACTGTTCAATCATCTTCTCTTGAATATTAATTTCATAATTAATATTCATATATCAACAATATCAAGTATTACCATGCTCATCAAATATACTATTTATGTTCAATAAACATAACAATGATATATAGTGAACATATCAATGCAAATCAATGGACATAACAATTATATTGAATGATATACAGTGAACATCACAGTGAAAAGCAATGAACATATCAATGATTTTGAATGAACTACAGACCTAATTCTGATTACAAATTAAATAAATGAATTTTGGCAAAACCATTCAAAAATTAAATTTCTTAGTACTGAGAATGATGAACATAAAAATGAAGATGGGTGAACATTCATCAAAAGAACAAACCTCTAAAACATGTGAACCAAATCAGTTGTAGAAACCCTAATCAAAGTTAAATCATGTATTGACATGATTTAATAAGCACAAAACTTTCATCAAAAGAAGAAATCTCTAAAATATATGAACCAAATCAGTTGTAGAAACCCTAGATCATCTGATAATCCACAATAACGCAATTAAAAAAACTACTTACGTAGGATCACTAGCCGTTGAACTCCTTGTCTGTCTTTGAACTGGAGTAGATTCACTAGCAGTAGTCTACAAAGATTTTACCCAAATTACTAACAAAATAAACACAAAATCCCATTTTAATGAACAATATTTAACAGAAAATGAGTATAAATATCTACCTTTGTTTTCGCCATTGTTGAAGAAGCTTCTGTTGATGGAATAAATGGCTGGAACCTTGCCGGCGTAGTTTTCTTCTTCGGTCGCCTAGTTGATTTTTGGGAGAGAATTTTGATCGAGAATTTAGGCGGGTTGATGGTTGACAATGATTATTTTTGCATGTGATAATTACCTTGCCTAGATTAACGAGATGGGTAATCTTTTCCCCAAAATTACGACGTTTAATTAATGAGATTAACCGTGTATTTGGAGCCCACCGCGCGTGCAACTCAAACACTTAGGAGAGGGACGTACGAAATACTGTACACCTAGGTGTATAGTATACTAATTGATGATCTACCTACCAAATTAAACTTTTGGCTTTCAATCATTATTAGTACACCTGACCTTTCTTCCATATGAAGACAACAATTTTCTTATTAATAAATATGAGTCATCTAATAATATCTTTATTTTATGTTCATTAGCATGACTTTTGAGCATAATCATCGGAATATTTATATAAACTTCTCTAATTTAATCAGTGTATTTTCTAGATTTGAACGGAAAACTCCCAATCCCTCCCAACTCTTTCAACTGTTGGAAATTTAAATAAAATACTGGTACTTTCTTTTTTAATCTCAAAATTAGTTTATGATCTAATTAATTATACAGGAAATAGCTAGTAGTTTCAAATTTAGTCTATGGTTTGATTAATTATTTTTATATGGCTCCTTAATTATAAAGGAGTGTGATGGACAAATTGATCAACAATCAATTAATTGTTTTGTAATTGATCTTGTAAATAGTTTTTAGTCTTACCTAACATTACTTTAGTGTTCCCTTCTATGGAAAATAAGACAACCATTCATTCGGTACCAACCTGCGGCTCTAAAACTCGGTTCGTTACACTAAACATCCATTGAGTACTCATACCTAGATTTAGGTTAACAGCCCATTACATATATAGGTTATGAAAGGTCATGAACAATTTGATGCTAAATAAATAGTAAAAAGTTACATATAAATCGCTATTGAGATTCATCCAACTGGGGTTAAGTATGGTATAAAAACAAGCGAACTTTTGACCAAAAGGCTTTGGAGTTCGTACGGGGACGATATCTTTGTATTGATTTCGGCTTGATGAGAATGTCAATGATTTGAATGGAAATATGCCTCACCCTATATTTTCACGTTGGAGAGATAGGAGAATTTCATACTATCCACGTACGTAACATCAAATCAGTCATAAATTTTTTATCTCGCTTATGATGCAAAATACCGCGCTTTTATGGCTAAAGTTAATATTAAAAAATTAAAGAAAAATTTCCACTTTGAGATCATTGCAAACTAAAATTTGTATTATAACTTGTATAAAAGTAGAGGGTTTCGTCACCTCTTCAACCAGCTTGTCATTTGACAAAATTTTATTGACCCAAAAATTGATTTGTTGAGGAGAAAAAAATTGATCCTTAAGATGCCCTAAAGAAAGTAATAAAAAAAAAAAAAAAGATTAATGAGACCTCGATCGAATTTTGGAGCGGAGGGAGTATGATTTATGCCGGGGCCATGAGTAATTGGCATGCAGTTCTGGAGCGTGATTAATGTTTTTCGTACATTATGACTATTTTCGTGTGGTGATCACGTGTCATATATATACAGAATATAGATGAGTAATTTTTTGGTGTGTTTTAAGCTAGCATTATTATTGCAGACAAGTAAACTTTGTGATGAAGAAAAGGGACAACAGCTTTTTGAGTGTAGTTTAATCAAATTTGAGTGTATATTATAATGCTTAGTTCACTGTAGGAGTAGAGATTGGAAATGTTAATAAACAAGGTGAGTTTTATAAATTAAAAATGTTTCAAATGTGTTGGAGATAATAGATTAGCTCACAATACCATATCAGATGACTCCTCCTCCATCAGATGACTTCTTATCAGATGACTTGACTCTCATCAGATGACTCCTCCTCCATCAGATGACTTCCTCCAAGGGTGTTAAATGTCAAGTAGTTAAGTTTGAGGGGCTAAGTGTCTGTTAGTAGTCAGTTAGTTAGATCTAACTGTCATCTCCTTCCTCTATTCAGTCTTACGCACATCATTGATACAATATATAACAAACACATACCTCTGGATTGGATATAATCGAATATATATAGTTCTCAATTCAATATTTCTCTCTCTAGCTTTTCTTCTCTCGAATACCAAATTATCAAAATGGTGTCTCATCTCATGTTATTTAATTTTTTAATTATGACATGTATTCTAAAATAATTAAAAATCTTAATTATTTTGTAAACGGTTGAGATGAAATTTTAGATATATAAAAATTGGGCACATTTGAAGCAGAAGATCCATGCTCGAGGTAAGTTTATACTAATCAAATGAATATTAATTTCGTCAAATGGTTAAAAGTCATTCTCCCCCTAACATTTTTGAGCAGCAAAAGTCCATACCACCAGGAATCAGTTTCTTTGTCCACCCACAATTTTTTAAGAGTGGAAGTGCCGAAATCTTAGTTCAACTGCCTCCTCCTCCTCCTCCTCTATCACTAGTAGTCGGTCTATCATCATGTCATGCTTTGGTTAGCATATTAATTTGGTTAGCATAGTCTAATTAGGAAAGAAAAACATCGCTTTCAAAAAATATTTAAAATGAAATGAAAAGAATATTTATTATACAACGCAAAAATTAACAGCAGAAAATAGATCGAAGCGTATAATTTATATATTATATTATATGTTGATTGCAATTTTATACAGTACTCATGTTGCTCTGTTTGATATTCGCAAGAGACCATGGTTAATAATTTTTACTTTATTCTTCATATAATTTTTCCCAGAAAAGTGAGCCATATTTTTTCTTCTTGGCCCGTGGGACCACTCAGTTGTAGAATTGTAGCTGATCATGGGTATTCATCCGTGAGCATGCACTTATTTCATGGTGACAAGTCTTCTGGACGGAGCAATGAACCTATTTGTGATTCAAATGAATCCGGCCGGGATAATATTACTTTTTTCAATTTATTGGTACAATAATAGATGGACACAAAGAGAGAGAGAGAGAGAGAGAGAGAGAGAGAGAGAGAGAGAGAAGTTGGTAATGTAATAGACAGATAGATAGTCCACCAAATAGCAAAACAACAAAAAGAATGAACAAAGAAAAAACGAAACTGGCCCCGCCCCCTTCTTCTTGAGGAGGAGTGGAATACTTCCGATAGGTAACGTAACGATGACCCGACTATATATGAACATGTCAGCAATTGGGTCAGCCCCAAATATGAACATGTCAGCAATTGGGTCAGCCATATAATATTAAAAACCCAGCTGACCTGTAATGCATGTAATCCCACAGGAAAGACTCAACAACCTAGCTAGCTAGAGGAGCGATCGACTTTTCCCCGTCGAGCGCAGCAGCGCAAGGAATATCAGAATTGGAGTTGAGGGTCGACAGCTGACTTTTCTTTCCTCTCTCTTTTGTGCGTAATATCAAATCTTCCGACGAGTATCTTCTAGTGAAGCATACGAATTTCAAAACAAGTTAAAAATTTTGATGGTAAGGAACCCTTTCTATCAACAAAAAAGAAGTTTGAAGTTTCCAACTCCCAAGGGCCCTAAAGTTGTCCCAGAGATTTTCTTAACAACACACTTCTACGTACCAAAGGAAAAACTTCGATTGGTAGCCCTTAATGAAACCCAACCCATGTATGGTCAAAGCACCACTTTAAACCAAAAGTCAAAGCCCACTATTTTCCTATTTTATGAGTTTTTTTTGGTGTTATCGTCTTTAAAATTTTCTCCATCGTTCATTTATATCAAACATACATCTTATTAAAAAAAAAAAAAACTCATAAAATGATACTCTCTTCCCTTATTGTATTCCAACTCCCTCCCACACTTTTCGATATATATATATATATATATATATATATATATATATATATATTGTGTGAGTTGGTAGTTGGCTCAATATTAGGAGTTTCTAGAACTTTTAGATTAGACTTTTAAAATTTCTCATGTTCATTTTCTTTTATGTTTATGAACCTAGTTGGTGAATGAATTTAATAGGTGGACTTGACTCTTGATCTTCCCAAGCATGTCTAGATTCATATCCGACCTAGAATATTTTTGGAGGCTATAAATAGGCTGATGTAGGGATAAACTTGGTATGCCAGCATAGTACCAGCAATGTGTGAGACACATTTGTATGTGTGAGTGATACACTTGAAAAAGAGTGATACACTCGTTTGTATGTGTGAGTGATACATTTGAAAGAGAGTGATACACTCGTTTGTCTGTATGAGTGATACGCTTGAAAAAGAGTGATACACTTATTTGTATGTATAAGTGATACACTTGAAATAGAGTGTACACTTATTTGTAATATTGTTGAGTATAGTGTAGTGGCTGCGCCCACGGAATAGGAGAATTTCTCCGAATCACGTAAATTCTATGTCTTCTTTACTTTCAATTCGTGTGTATGTGTCCTGTGCTTTGGTTGGTTTGATTGACTCGCTTCCGCATATTGTTCTTGCTTTGATTTTTAATTTCCGCTGCACACAACAATTGATATCAGAGCGTCACGGTTCTGATTTGGGGTTGCTTGAGTGTCGCTCGAAAGTTAATTCTGTGTTTGCTTTACTTTCGATTCGTGTGCGTGTATGGTGTACTTTTGTTGGTTCGATTGAATCGTTTCTGCATATTATTCGTGCTTAGTTTTGATTCTGCTGCGCACAACACATATTTCTGAAATTGGACCTTGTCTTTAGGAGCAACGATATAAATCTCAAATGATCAGTCGGTAAGTCCAAGTCCCTGATTAACTAATGTACATTTTGCGATTTGTCTTTTTCATCATTTTCAATAACACAGAAAATGGAAGCTCCTAACATATGTTAGAGTTCTAACATTTCCAGTAACATTGACTCATCGCCCAATATATGACCGATAGTAAAAGTTGTGATTAATGCATATTTAATGAACCAATGGAATGAATCAAAGTTGGAGGTAATTATTGCAGATTAATGATTCATACTCGTCCGATGAGATGTATTATGGATTAGTTACTCAATTACAACGGAAATCGTAACCATCGCCAAACAAACTATGACGACTGCCCATGTTGTTGGAGTTTACTCCAAGGATCTTCCTTCCCCGGCCATGAATAAAACCTTTAGTCGTAATTATTTGCTCGGAGTGGGAGATGAATTGAATATGGGCATTTTTTATATTAGGGGGCAGAAAAAAAATTTAGGAGCGACATGCAAATTAACTCCTTAAGCATAGAAGTCTCTGCTGACCCGTGGGCCAAATTTTGTTACCGCGACATAACCCAGCCCACATCCACGGAACTTACCCAAGCAAAAGCAACTAGTAACATGTAGAATGAATAACATAAGAGATTTGAATCAACGATAACTGCTATGAAGACTTGAACCAAAGACGGCCGATACCAGAATACAAGAGAGAAAGGAGTTGCATCCAACCCCTACTAGTCTTTAGTACTACTTCCTACTCCAAAACACCAAGAGCGAGAGAGAGAGAGAGAGAGAGAGAGAGAGAGAGAGAGAGAGAGAGAGAGAGAAAGAAACACAGGAAATCCCTTTGGTAAATTCTACTATTATTGTTGTAGGTTGTCAAATTCCTATAACTAAACTTTTATCAGCATTATCTCAGGCATATTCACAATAGCAATCCAGCTGCATTGACAAAACCCTTCCGAAGAGATGCCCTCCTCCCTCCATTTCTGGAGTCAACAAGCCATTTCTTCCCCTCCGTTGCTGGCAGTGCTCTTGCTTCACGAATAGTCAGTAAATTGGTTTTTGCTGCAAGATCAACAACATGAATTTCCTAGATTTCTCAGATAGCAATGGAGTACAAAAATCGCAGACAAATTTATGTAAGATAAATGTATTAATAGAATATGATAGAATCAACGAAATAGAGAACAAGAAGGAAAAGATCATCCGACGACATATTGAGAACGACAAGAAGAAAGCTATTTGGAGTTTTTTTTTTTTTTACTACAGCTCGCCTTTGGTTCTCAATTTCAAAAGGGAAGGTATGCAGAATTGATGCTCCACCTATGGCAAATAATAATTCTTATTTGGGGACAATTGACACGAAAACTGGTCACAGCAGGTTTACATACCAATTTAGCAGAACACATATAGAAAATTACACAATATACAATGCTCTTCTTTCGTTCTTGGAAAATTTCAAAATCTTGTGTATTAATCTTTTAAAGAGTTCTTTGATCATTAGTTTGTGTGCCTACTAGCAGTCTTACTTGTTAAAAATGAATTCAGATTCTCTTTTATCCCGTAGTTCCTCTTCTTCTAGTTTTAGAACTTCTTCTTTATCTAAAATAGATCAGTTGTATGAAATTTCTTATGTTCCAGATGATTTCATTTGTCTTGTTTCAAAAAAGAGTAACCAAAAACCGATCCAAATCTTTTCAAACGATACACGACACTCATAAAGAGTTGATATTCATCAAGGCCATCGGTGGACGAGCATAAACTATACTAGTAATCTATCTTTATACAGGATGTCGGGATCTATCCATATTTTTCATCAAGCCTGAAAGCAACTCTGATATTCAACAACGTATCCATATTTTCCATCAAGTCTGAAAGCAACTCGATATTCAACAACGTATCCATATTTTTCATCAAGTCTGAAAGCAACTCGATATTCAACAATGTAGAAACCTAATCCGATCTCATCTACGAAAAATGTAGGTGGTCGCAAGCGAACATCATAACCTATAACAACTATCGAAGGACGTGAATGCATACAACCAAAGAGAAGAGGAAGGTATTTCAATGCTCCCCAAAATTGATTATACATACAGTATCTTGTAAAAATTGACCTACTGATGTAAGCAAATTGTAAAATTGACACATTGGTGTAAGCAAATTGTAAGCCGTAATATTGTTTTCACACTCAACAAACTAACGTATGTACCTTGTCTTTAAAAGATTTTATAACCACAGACAACAAATTATCCCCTGCAATCCGTCTAACTCGTTGGATCAGTTCATGTCGAGAAATCTTGTTATTCTGACGAAAGAAAAACAAGGTAAAGTTAGACAGAATTTAAAAAGATGAAATGAAGAAAGTAAACCACGTAGCTGCAAATGACCAGAACTTACTCTGTGTTCACTGTGATGCTTCGCAATCAGACTGATTGCCTGACAAGGTAAAAACTTTGAGAGAGCGGTGATCAGCATGGGAAACGGCATCCAAGGCGAATTCGGTTTTCTTAGAGGAACTTGGATCCTTTGACACCCTGAAATAGGAAAATTGCAATCAAACATGAGTTCGAATAACTCCAAATAAGTAAGATAGACTATGGAAAGAACAAAACTACAACAAACTCCCAACTGGGAAAGTAAACTACTCACCCTTCAAGCAAGATGAAATCCTGAAACTTAGCACATATTCTGGCAAAATATGAGTGTTCATGCCAGTGCTCCACACAATATACTTCCTTGGAGCGATAAGGTTGTCAACCCCAGAATCAAACTCTTCTGAGCTCGGATGACATTGCCCGGAACCAGGATGGACTATCTCCGTTTTCCCCAAAAGAACCCGACAGAGTAACATATGCCTCACTCCATCTTCATCAGCAACACATGATCCAACACTGCAGATAAGCAATCAGGTAATTAGAACTATATCTTACACAAAACAATTACGCATTGGAATAAATGTGATCAACGGCTCAATTACCTTTCGATCGGAGTGTGATCAGGAGAGAGATAAATGCCGGAGCCAAACAATCCACTGTTGTTCAATTGGTGAGAATGGCCAAACCCATGGTAGATAATCTTGCTAATTTCATCCTTGGAAGCACCAAACCAAGCATACTTGACATTTGGATTCCCTCCACACTTGCTCTCCATGGCTTTCGCAAAAATTAGGAACGAATGAAGCTTCGCTTGCTTTGTGATGCTGTGCCTAAACTCATTCCTGTATATAGCCTCAACCTTGGCATCCACCCCGAGCGAAGGAGAACCCAAACCCGAAACAAAACGTCGCTTAATAGTCTCATGGATTCCTTCCTTTTCATCCAATTTCACCAATCCATCCATGAGAGTTACTCGAGGTAATTCCTCCTCATTGCTCACTGCAGTAACGCCGCTCTCGCAATCAGAAATTGTGGAGCCCTGATCATCACTACTGCTGGTAGTGCTACCAGTTTCCGAGGAGTATAAGTCTGAACTACCCGAATAGTTCATCTGGCTATCCAAACTAGGCTGTGGGTTAATGCTACCGTCAGTATCTAAAACCCTAAACCCCTTTACAAGTTCAAAATTACTGCCACCCACTGGGACAGATACAATCTCCATCACCGAGTGCTCGAGTAATCCTGAAGTATAATTTCACTCTCTAAGGTGTATGTATTTGCAAGAACTACAAAATTGACGGAACAGGGCGTATATTTCTAATGAGAATTAGAATTCAATATGTGCATCTGAAGAGGACCTTAACTATGAAGGAAACGAAAAGAGGAGAATCAAGAATAAGGATTGAAAAATGAACAAACACTGCTTATGCAGAACGCATGAATTAGGAGAATAAAGAGCACTAGCTTTATGGGAGGGAGGATTATTACGTGGGGAAAGAATCAGAAACTAGGACCGAAGGGAATGTAAATAGGAATTGAAACGTAAGGGAAGAATCGAACAGCAACCAACCTAGAACAAACCAAGAGCAGCATCCTATATGATCTAGTTGGCAATTAGAGAAATTAATCACGAATTAGCAATAATGGGTTTTACAGATCAGAATTAGTCGTACCTGCACGGACTGTAGCACGTACCCTTTAACAGTCAGATCAGGTCGGAAGAAGCCTGAAGAAGATTGAAGAAGGGAGAGAGAGAGAGAGAGGGGGATGGCGGGCAGAGAAATTAAAGCGAAGAGGGAAGATTAGAGTAGATTATCCAGCAGCAGTATACTTATGTATGTATTGTATCTGTATGTATATATGTATATGTGTGTGTATGCATATATATGGTATGTGTGTAAAGCCTCAATTAATAATCCTTATATATGTGAAAAGGGTATAGAGAAACTTGGAGAAGAGGGATAAGTAATTTGGTAGCAGTAGTAATTGCAATTAGTTGGGCGAAGATGCAAGAAAACTGAGTCCGTTAAGAAATAGGAGAATTTAGAAAGGGGTCGGCTTCAATGTTTATAAACATTACCCACCACCGCCGCCGCCTTATTTCCTCTCCTGTCCAAGAAAAAGATCTTTTTAGAGAGAGACGGTGGGCGACGTGGTGGTGGGGCGGTTTGATGAGCGGCGGCGGCAAACTGTTTATTAATTTATTGAAGGAATTTGGAGGGAGAAGGGGGGCAGCGCAGAGCAGAAGTATCCAGTTAGCCAGCCGTCGGTTTGTGAAACGCACACAGACACGTCCGCAGGTAGGTTCGTTGAGTTTGAATTGAATTGAATTTGAGCGAAAGGGTGGGCGGTTACAAATTTTTAATCCCCTTCCCCACGGAAGTCGAATTTCTCTTTTACTTTTTTTTTTTTTGTTTTCTTTCTTATTAAAGTTGAAGTACGTGTTTGCCCCGGACGATAACCGCTTAAAGAGTGAATCTTCGTGCGTGATTTGTAACTTTGAGGCCAAGTTTGTACTACTAGTAGTATTTTACGACTAATAAGTTAAGAGGGAGGGAGGGAGGGAGGGGATCACATGCGTGCGTGGTTTCGTGAACTTTCTTTCTTTCTTTCTTTCTTGCTGTCTGCGTGTCCAATCCAATCCAATCCAATCCATCTCTGACTTGCTTCCCACGTCGGTCGTTTTTTTTTTACTCTACTTTGTATTTCTCCGGTTTTCTGGCGTTATTACGTACTACTTGCATTCAATAATATATATCCTTTTGTACAAAAAATAAGGGAAAGGGATTCATACTTTAAATGGTAAATTTTTATCGATGACTACGTTAAGGCATATATAGCCTCATGCATACGTCCAAGCTCATATATATATATAAAGGTTCATACTGCAACCCCGACAGTCAGGGGCGGATGAGGGGGGGGGCGGGAGGGGGCGACCGCCCCTTCCACGTCGGAAAATTCTTTATAGGGTGGTATGATTTGGTCGGATTTCACCCTTTCCATTACATGACTGTGTATTGGTGTAAATCGAAAAAGAACTCTTTATTAAAATTTTTAATACAAAAATCTTGAATCGTTTTCAAGATATGGGTACGCGTAGGCGTTAATTGTCGGATAACACAAAATTTAGTGCTACTTAAATGTAATAGTAAAGTTTGACTACTTTTTCTTCTATTCTTAATATTTTTAGCATTTGTCAACATGTATTTATTTAAGTTTTTTTATAGATCCGATTCGTTTGTTTCATAACCCGACCCAAAAAAAATTTCGGGGGCAGCGCCCCCGTTGTTTTTCGCCCCCTCCATATAACTTTCCTGTATCCGCCCCTGCCGACAGTCCTTTATCGACCCTGTCCTGAGCCAACGTGGAGAAAGTAAATCGTAGGATGTACATTACAGGAGCCATAGTAGAGAGCTAACGAATAGGCAGGGCCGGCCCAGACCTAGGGCGAGCCGGGCGACCGCTCAGGGCCCAAATTCATAAAGGGCACCAAAAAAAAAAATTTTTTAGGTACATGTGATAATATTTTTATTCTATTTGTCTATACGGAACGGTAGTTTGTCAAAATTATCTTTTATCTTTTATTCAAAATTATCTCACTCTCTCCTCTTTAACACGGTGAAAATTTTATTGTTTTTTCAAATTGTACACTCAATCTTTTTGTTTTTAATTAAAATCAATTTTTGAGTGATCTTCTCTCCTACCAAGTTGCATTGCTTACAAGCGAATTTTAATCGTTAGATTTAGATGCTCTTTAGCAAAATATATAAGTGTTGCAATCTTGTTCGATGTTC
>JAOWAN010058347.1:0-12650 GCA_028566635.1 Lobelia cardinalis
CTCTCTCTCTCTCTCTCTCTCTCTCTCTCTCTCTCTCTCTCTCTCTCTCTCTCTCTCTCTCTCTCTCTCTCGATATGTATAGATTCGAAAAACCTCCAAACCAAGGTTTGGAAGAACATCTTTTGCAAGAAAGGCCGAGACTGAGATACTGCCAGTAGCAACCAGGTAACTGTAAATTTGTAATCTAGCTTAATTGGGACTAGTAACTACGTAAATTTCAAAGAAATATACTAAATTCATCTATTAGCTTGTCATTTGTTTGTACATAGCTTGTGAACAAAAGCTTAACACAACTGCTTACTCTTCGTAACATCCTTTTTCTTCGTTTGAGTAAAGGGTTCCAGGCACACAAAACTGGAATAAAATAAGAATAGAGAAACAAACATCTGTAGCAGCTAACTCACAATTTCTGCTGACCACTTTATTGATTCCAGGTGCTTCCATTCAAATGTACCTCTAAGAGAGAGTTATGGAACAATACCATGTTACTGTTCAGCCACTGAAACATAAGCTAAAGCATTCACAGATATAAGATCTTCTTCTCCAGAAGCAAGGCTAACCCAATTTACCAAAATCTATGGTCCAGTGAAAAGGATACATCTCACATACAGTCACAAGCAATCCAAAAAGACCAATCATTGCAAGTACTTCTACACGATCTTTCCTCTTAACACAAAATTCCTGCATTTTGTGACACATGGAGACATACAAAATAAAGGAGGCAATTGGTCAACAACACTTGACAAATTATTCTTGTATAACTAAAACAATAATTGTGGGCATCATTTGGACACCTTAAATGCAGCACAACATATGCAAGATGAGTGACTAATGATTATTTTAATTGCTGACACATTGTACTTATAGCTTGATACAAGTGCGCACAGAGAGAGAGAGAGAGAGAGAGAGAGAGAGAGAGAGAGAGAGAGAGAGAGAGAGAGAGAGAGAAAGAGAGAGAGAGAGATTCATTAACCTCACCACTGTTGCTTATTGCATAGAAAAATGTTGCAGCAATGATAAGTATATCACCTAGAAGAGGTTTTGAACCACCTGAAAAACAATCAGTTGCTATTAACAAATAAGAAATGGCTGTTGGGGCCGTGGAGAATGACAGCATCGCTTGATACGAAAAGAGAAATGATGTTATTCAGAAATATGCATGCATAACTTTAAACGAGTTTGCAAAAATGTCACCTCCACCGCCTAACCCTGAATCAGAAAGAAACACGAAACCAAGGCCGAGTACACATACAGCTGCACCAAGGAACTGCTGTAGCCTATACTGAGTGCCCAAAAATATCCAAGTAAGCATTATGACCCAAGCAATTGTAAAACAATCCAATAGCGCCACACTTGTGATTGATGAATACTGGTATGCTTTATTACCTGCAATAAATTGGTTAAAAGAATTGATAAAAGTGGCAGTGAATAACTCGGAAGCAGTTTATTTTGCAAGTTCCTGAACATGGCTAATATATGGAAATCACACTATTGAATTTCATTTCTTGAAATATGAGCTTTTCACCCATAATGACAGCATTTTGTTGGGTTTTCTTTTTCAATGTTTTGGTACAACTCAGACTCTTATTGATTGTCTTGCAGTAATAAAACAACTATGAACACTATATTTGAACTATGCAAATCACCTACATGATAGCAGGGTAACACCAAATAATATTTTAACCAAAGCATGCTACCAAGATTTGTTCATTGATGTTTGCGGGAATATATATGAAATATATATAATATATAAAGAGAGAGAGAGAGAGAGAGAGAGAGAGAGAGAGAGAGAGAGAGAGAGAGACTTACGCAGATAATTGCCTTGAACATCGACAAAGCCCAACAAAGCATACCAATACCACGAAAGCTGCAAGCTCCAAATAAATGAAACACCAATTAAAAGACAAATAAGAAAAAGAGCCATTCATAACCAATTACTCAATAAGGTACCAACTTAAGGTCGATTCTTGGTGTAGTCCTATAGTAATTGGAAACTCGCATGTCTCTCCTGCCGTGGTTCTAACTCACGTCAATGCCCCATCATTACCTATTTTTAATAACCTCAATATATCTCACTTTAACCCATTTCTCTTCTAAGACTGACCAAATTCTCTCTCTAGGGGCTCTATCGTATGCCTTTTTCTAAATCAATAAAAAATATATGTAGATCTTTTTTTTCCTTCATCATAACATTCCATCAATCTCCTTAATTGGTGGAGAGCCTCCATGATTGATCTACCCGGCATAAAAGCGAATGGATTCTTCGATATTGTTGTCTCCCTCCTTAGTCTACTTTTAACTATTCTCTCTCAAAACTTCATTGTGTGACTCATTATAGTACCAGTATATGATTTTCTATTGGTGCTATAATGCTCCTTCTCCACTTATCTCGCATTTTCTTTGTCATCATAATTTTATTAAATAATTTAACTAGCAAAGACACCCTTAAGTGACCTAGACATTTCCATTCCTTAATGGGTATTCCATCTGGTCCCGAAGCTTTCCCGATTTCCTTCTTTCTTAACGCAAACTTCACCTCAAACTCATTAATTATACAAACGAAAGCAATATCTCTATTTCACCCATTGGTGCTACAATCGTTGTTCGCTACACTTCCTACATATTGCTCGTTTAGTAGTTTCTCAAAGTGTATTCTCCATATATCTTTTATATCTTCATTCTTGACTAAAATGCGCGAGTCTTCATCCTTAATGCATTTACAATCGTTGTTCGCTACACTTCCTACATTCTTCTTCTTCTTCTTCTTCTTCTTCTTAATAGTCTTTTCCCCCTCTTTTGTATCTAATTTATTATAAAATTCATCAAAATCTTTACCTATAGCCTCTCTCACAGCTCTCTTTATATCTTTATTAGCAACTTTGTATCGCTCCAAATCGATTAGGTTTTTAGATTTTTCCCAAGTTTTATAAGCTTCTCTTTTAGTCGGATTACTTTTTGGACTTCCTTATTCCACCCACCACGTTTCTTTATCTATATGCCTCTTGCCTTTAGACTCCCCTAATACCTCATTTGACACATTTTTAATGCACTAGCACATTTTAATCCACATCTCGTTGGTCTCACCCTGTATATTCCATATCGCATCTCTTATAGTTTCTCTCTAAATAAACTTAGTTTCTCGCCTTTTATATCCCACCACTTAGGTTTTCGATTTTTAATGTCTTTGCTACGTTGTTTTTTAGTCTTAAGGGCGATATCAAGGACCATAATTCTATGTTGAGAAGTGAGACTTTCTCTCGGAATTACCTTACAATCTTTACAAACATAACTTATAGACATGAGACTTTTGCACAAACATCCTAAGAACATAATGAGTTAAGGGAGGAGAGGGTATAGACTATAGAGCAACAATAATCGGTGAAAAATCAAAACACATATAAGAAAAATAGCCTTTCAAAACCAATTACTCGTAGCCCAAAAGTAGTTAGAACTTCAGACTGACCAAAGTAGTTAATAAACTAACTGAAAAAAGCAATATGAAAACTCGAGATGAAGAAGCAAAAATAAACACATAATCCAAGGAAAACCATATCAAAGTACTCAGAACTACACTTACATAGATACTATGTAAAACTCATCCTTTCTACTAAAAAAGTACCTGCTTCGAAATTTGACTAAATATTTCTTACAACCTGTGGGAGTAAACACCACAAGAATGCATAATGTTGAGACAGTGAACCCACTTGTATTAACAAGATTTGCATTCAACTAATAAAGATCATGGACTACTCCTCGCAGTGCAAATTGGTTTTGAGACGGAACTCGACTTTAGTATCAGAGTCTTTAAGCCTCAAGTCCAGCTACATGTGTACGTTTTGCATTCAAGCAATAAAAGATTCGGGGTCACTGGAAAACATCATTAAGAGTACAGAGCAAACAACAGCGACTGAATAAATAAGAGTGAAGGGAAAAATGATTTTACCAGTAGTTTTTGGCGCCTGTATAGCAAGATGCTTCCGTAGGCCAATGTTAATGCCAAATAAGCCAAGAATGACATGGAAAGCGGTGTATTAACTCCTGCAAAGCAAAATACAATGGATTAAATCAAAGACGATTAATCGCATTCAATCTGTGTCTATAGAGGTGAAATTAAAATCTCAGGTCCCCTAACAAAGTTGAAATGCCAAGAGAAAAGGGGTGGGTGGGGGGGGGGGGGAGTCCTCATAGGACTGTTAATTGATGAATCTAACCTAAAATCCCAGCTCTATGCAAAGCAAGGTAAAACGAAGTGGAAAAAGATACAAAACCCAGAAAAACCATAAGAAACCAAATGTAGGAACATGAGAAATTAAAGAACTTTTACCAAGATTAGCATTGAGAGAAGAGGTGAAAGTTGTTAGGGCCAAGACGAAAGAGACCAGCTGCCCCAATAGCAGAGCATTCAATGTCCCCCAAAGGACTTCACTATTTCTACTCCAGCAGCTCCAGTTACTATCCATGGCTTTGAAATTACTTTGAGTTGAACCCTGCAACTTCAACTACTAGTACTACACAACCATGGAAGCTGCTTATCCAATAAAACCCAATTCGGGGTCTGAAATTATTGGATTTGGGTGTTAGTTCGAACAGCCCAAATCGCAAATCGCGTACAATCAAATCAAATCAAATCAAATCAAATTAAATTATAAAATAAGACGTGTGTTCAATTTAATGAGAATGCTTAAATTGGACAGATAGATAGATCAACAGTTTGTAATTTGGGAAATAAAAAAAATTAGGTCAAACTAAATTATATTATTATAACTTTTCAATTGGACGTAGTGGGAGAGAGGGAGAATAAAATTATGTGAGGGGGTATAATGGCGGGAGTGCAAGTTGGTCAAGTTGACGAAAGGCTCATCAATTTGAAAAGAAATGGAAACGTGCACTTCGTTTGTAGGGTTCTTAGTTCAAACCGTCCAAATTGGAATTTGTAAATTATAAATTTAGTGAAATTAAATTAAATTAAATTAATACAATTTTATTAAGAGAGGGTTTGGTTCAAGTTTAAAAATCATATGGCTCATTCGATTTGTGATTTCGCACATTCAAATCAAATCAACTCGAATTAACCAAATCATATAACAATTATTTTTTTAAATTACGCTAGTTATAATGATATATTTATCTTTTTCTTTATTGATTTGTAGTCAAATAATTATTCTTCAAATAATATAATATAATCTTATATTTATATAGATTCTTATAAGAAATTTTAAAATTAATTTTAATTTGAGTTTATTTGCACTTATTCAGTAAAATTTATTTAAAAGCCTAAAATGTATAAAGGTTATTCTAAATCGATAAACAAAAACCGTTTAAAAATGTGATTCAGTAGTTCTAGTTGTTTTCAAATTATAATGATTTGTTTTAATTTGAATATTTTGGAATACTATGGCTCACTTTATGATTTTGGTTCAAGCCAAATCAAATTAAACCGCAGTTAAACCCTTTTTCTTGTTCTTGACTTTAGATGAGTTGAATATGCACAGTAATTATATTGGATGAATATGATGTGACTAAATTTTTTCTAATTTTTATTACTAAAAAAAAAATACAGCAATTAAAACATGTCAATAAAGCTTTTGTAAACCAGATGGTATATGGAGCACTTATGTGTTCCTAGCAAGGAGCACCTGAGACAAAATATTCATTTTATTACGTTGTTTGTTTATTTTCTAAAACTAAATGTTCATTTTTATCGTTGTTATCGAAAATCAACAATAACAATAAGAACAGTAAAATAAACATTTAGTTATAAAAAATAAACAAACAACATAATAAAATGAGTATTATGTCTCAGGTGCTCCATGCTAGTAACATCTAGGTGCTCCATATAATTTGCCTTTGTCAACTTTGTGGATGTAGAGCTAATAAATCACGATGCAGTAAAAATGCTTTCCAAATAGAGAAGAACTTGAAATCGAAAAGATGGATGGATTAACTAACGATTCTACTTAACTCCGATTACGTAGCTCTCAACAGTGCTCCTTTTTGTAGTCGCGAATATGTTGGTCGATTCTCACAGTTAGAGCCAAATAACAATCACCTATAAACCATTTCGACATGTTTTGATTTCTAGAGCTGTATAACAACTTAAACATAATATTCATCATAACCGGTCTTAGGTTTGGTGATCGATGCCATTGGATCACAAATGACACCATTATGCTATTGAATTTCTCTGTGGTGTTTGCATCAGGTCGGTCACAAGGGAAAGATAACTTAATGTCAATACCTCATGGCCTCATAACCATTAGGATGAAATTTGCCATAGTTGTGATATTGGATGATATTGGACTCGATAAGAGCATAAGTTGACCATTTTCTGTTAACGTCTGTGAGGGGACACATTTTAAAAGGGGGTGTCCAATAATTCTGGAAACAAGAAGGGGAAATTTCCAATTCTTAGAGACCTAAATGAAATGACTGCAACTGCAATTGGGCCAGGTTGACCAACTTTTGAGATTATTTAAATCAAACGTGGAAAACAATCAAGAAAATTACTAATTTAACCATAAAAATCTACAGCTCAAGCAGACTTCCTTCAAGAATTTCCTCCACACCAGAAATTCATATTCCAACCATGTTCAAGCTTTCACTATGTGGAGTACTACAAATAAGCTTCAGGCTCCCATCCTCAAACACTCGAGCTAAGATCAAAACTCATATTTAAACGAGGGAATCATATACTATCATGATCTTCCGACTTCTAGCTAGTACATAAGGCTAACGGTTCCAAACCATATGTACAGTTGTGCTTGGCTTCAAGCAACCATGGTCTGAACTTGAGAAGAATCTGCATTTTGTTCGTTGAGCAATTGGTATTGTTGATTCACTTGATCCGGGTTACCATCGTTAAGAGCTGGTAAGGGGACGACATCCTTCTCACTGTGCAAGAACAGAAATAACAGGAATAAATCAGAGTTTTACATCCAGGTCCTACTGAAGCTAGCAGTATAATCATCGTGAATCTGTGCATGCCATATATGTCAAAAGCATGCCAAATAGATAGTTGACTTAATAGCCTTATGTATAGATAATAGAAACCAAAGATAGGAGTTATTGCTAGTGGTTGAAGGTGGAAATGGAAAAGAATGACCAAAATTGCTGTTTTACTTTAAGATCAAGTGTGTTGATTCTAATCATCAACAGCAACAAAGTCTATGACAGAGTTGACAGTCGCAGTTTGTAGTGCCGCCTTCAGATACATCAGACCAACTACATTTTTGGAGATAAATGGATGGCATAGGGTGCATGTATGAAAACATGTATGAATGAGATGTATAGTAAAAATAAAGAGAAGGGTAAGTGGGTAATACATACATTTTTGAGTATATGACAAGTCCAACAATTACAACTGCAAATGACAAATAGTATAACCAGTCAACCTGCAAAAGAAATTCATTTATGGTCAGCACTGTTAGGAGTATTACAAGGTCTCATAATTGACTTGTTAAATGTTCAAAATCAGAGGTGCAAAATTATTTATTAAGAAAGATCAGATCAGTATGTCTGGAAACATTACCTGCTGGCGGTAGAAAAATATACGAATAACCACAGCCCACATATCGGATGTGAGAATAGACAGATTGAACATCGTAGCTCCACTCACCTGCAATCAGAACCACACTCTATGTTAAATTACTTCGGCCACACAATCCTTTCACGAAGTAGCACTTAGTCTATCAAAACCATTAACACATTTTAGTCAACATTACTCTTTTACTGTTAAATTCCAATTGCAGAGATAATCGACAGGGTAGAGTTTTACCCGCAGGTTTCTATAATTAACTATGAAGCAAATATAGGGGTACCATATGTCAAGAGTTCGGCGATACGTCAATATCCAAAAAATTAGGATACGGGCACGGCCAGGATACAGTTATATATGTATATAAAATATATGCATATCAAAATTCAAAAAATTTTACTAAAAAACATGTCGATGAATACGTAAATAGAGATCAATAGGTGTCAAAAATAACATTTTTTTGTCTTTCCTGCAAATGATAACTTTTTTCATATCAAAAAGTTCTCTAATTTTTTATATGATTTCATTTGTTCTAGGATCAACATATGAGGTAATATGATTATTGGAGGTAAAATAATATAAAGTATTGGTATTTTCTCTCTCATTGGTCCCACAAATTTTCTCTCTATCTCTCTCTTACTTTTTACTTTAATCATTACAAAATCCCAAAACCAAAAAACCAAACCAATCACAAGAACACACCCAAAGTATCTATGGAATATCAGTGAAGTATCCAAGTGTAAAAATTAAATATTATTTGAGTATCAGAGTTTCTGTCCCTTTGCATATAGTGGCCAAACAATTGCCAATTTTGCAATCGAACAGACCTCCATTTGCCAGATAATCTGACGAGCGCATAATTTATAACATATATCTGCATTGGGCGCTTGCGCTCGTCAGAATTTGTATCCATTAAAAAGAGGTATAATATAATCTAGACAATTTGAATTTCATTGCATGTGTTTCCACATTTAAAATGACTTCAAATTTGTCTCCACACCCATGTGGTATACATATCCATTGGCAAAAGACTCAGCCTTTTATTCCATCTCTTACGATCTATCAGTCACCCACCAATATGGAATAAAATTTTCATTCACCCACCAATGTGGGAACCTCATTTTCCAACAGATGTATCTGAAGAGTATTGGGATCCGTATCGGAGATAATTAATGTCATCCATCGAATCAGATAAATGTCACTGAGAAAACTGACCTTTAAAACAATTGGACCAAAAGTGTAGAACAAGAGGCTGGCTAGTGCATAACCTGTGAACCCTAATACCTGCAGAAAAGAGAAGGCATGAGATAAAAGAGGAGGTCTCAATCCTTAAATAACTAGACAACAAAAGAAAACAAGATGGATGAGACGAATGGAAGATAGGGATGCTTAGCTTATAATCATTCCTCTCCCTGAATCAGGGAATCTAGCATTTATCTACTGGCTTTTGAGTGGTTTGGCCTTGTCATCTGACGGCAGGTTCCAGTCTCAACATACTTCCTCATGTGTAGCTAGGGTAGAAGCATTTAGTTTGACATTCCAGATTATAGTAACATGAAGAAAGAATCATGGTCCTTGCCACATCGAATATGGGGCGGGTCGCTCAAAAATCAAAATCAATCGGCTTCAGAGGGTTTCGGTTTTTACCTACCTACCTACCTACCCACCCAATATCGGATTCTTGTCTCATCACTTCCTCGCATTCCCTTCATAATATGGTGCTGGAGCCAGGCATATGTTTAGATAGGATCCCTAAATGCAACTCTAAATATCTACCAATAGGGTACTTAGAAGGATATCATACTAATTCAAGATGTCACAGTTTTCTCAAGTTTGTTTTTTTTACGATTTTTTTTTTTTTTACTTATGATGCTTGCAGATCAGAATCTGGAATTCTTTGCTATTATTTTATTTGATTTATGCCATCATCATGATCAGAACTCTCTGAAAGTATTTCCACAAACTTTACGATGGAGAACTGTTTTGTTTTGTGCTCAATCACTTATAATATTGAACTTTGAAGATAAAAGACGCACCAATCTTGTTTCGAAGCTTACGAGAGGATAAGGAAATAAATAAAGATCTGGTATATTAATAGGAGTCAACCAAGAAATGAGCTCTCACAAGAAATCTGAGAGAGGGAGGGGGAGAGAAAATTCTTGGTCGCAGAAGTAGTTACTTTAGATCTATTGGATATCTCTCTTCCCTCAAGTCTCATATTCTAGAGAAATGTTAATAGGTTATATTACTTCTGTTCCATCCCAATATGATTGCTTTTCTTGGTTTCCATTTCGAAATACTAAATTTCTATCCATTTTTATAAACTTGGATTGAACAAAAGCAGTCATTGAGCTTGAAAATGGTCTCCTAAATTCATTTACAGGGACACATGACAGAATGCTCAGTTTACACTCATTGACTCTATTTGAGAATCTGAACTCCAATACAGTGCTCATGTTCAGAAATGTTATCTTAATGGTAAGTATCAAAGCCTTTTCAAAAAGTATATATAAAGGAAAGTTTCCCACTATTCTAAAATAAGGTCCTATTTAAATTGGCACTGAATTTTAGACAGATGTAGCACTGATGGCTATTTCCGTGGAGTTTTCAAAATCAAACGGAAAGTGGAATCTATAAGCTAGCTTTTCCTGTTAAAGTAGCGATAGCTATTTGACAAACATTAAAATTCAAACACACAAGGCCACAAATAACTTAGAAGAGTGGCCATAAATCATCCTTTTGCTCCTTAAAAAATGCGGGTAGCCCTGCAGATCGAAACAGCTGAAGAAAGAAGAGCTGAGAAAGCAATGCAGTAAATATCAAATACTGTATTTTCACTTACAATTTCTGTAGACCATGTTACGGATTCTAGATTCTTCCTTTCCAACATGGCTCTAAGAGAGAGTTAGGGAAAGAAGCATTTCCACTCTATAAACCACGAAACCAAGCTTAACTGCTTAAGCATAGAAAAGAGGGGTAATTTTCCAGAAGTAATGTCAAATGAAAAGGATACATCTGACACACACTCACAAGTGTTCCAAAAACCCCAATCATTGCGACTACTTCTACGCGATCTTTTCTCTTAACACAAAATTCCTGCATTTCGAGAAAGGCATGAGCAGATATACAAATATGAATGGGCATGTGGTAACTTCACTACCGGTCAACTTAGTTGAAGGAAATATTGTTAGAATTAATCATGAAGTAATTATGGCATCATCTTCACACCTTAAATGAAACATATAAATATGCAAATGGGTGAAACTTCAAGCTTTAAGTTAGTTGCTTTCACATTTCAATGGAAAACTTGAAGTTTTATACTAGTTCAGAGAGTGAGCGAGATACACCAACCTCACTGGTGTTGCTTATAGCAAAGAAAAATGTCCCTGCAATAACAAGTATATCGCCGAGAAGAGGTTTTGAACCACCTGAAAGACAGTTTTCAACTGATAAACTGTAGGCTCTTTTGGCTGCGCCAGTGAGAATTAAAGTAATTGTGTGCATGCGTGTGTGAGTTGAGAGAATATCAGGAGACATCACCTCCACCACCAACTCCTGCATCAGAAACAAGCACTAAAGCAAGGCCTAATACACAAATAGCTGCGCCAAAGAACTGCCATAGGGAATACCGGGTGCCCAAAAAGAGCCAAGTGAGAATAATGACCCAAGCAATCGTGAAGCAATCCAATAGTGTCACACTAGTAATTGATGAGAACTGGAACGCTTTGTTTACTGCATTGAACATCCAAACAGTCAATAGCTACAAACTCTACATGCACAGGGGAGATCACTAAACAAGAACTTGAGATCAAGATGTTTATCATAACATCTAAGTATTTTAAGGGCATCAACTAACGTAAAGTTAAGTAGCAAAACCTCATCATATTGTTGATGAATCATCACAAAAACTTCAACAATGTGCTGCCTTTTGCACCTATTGGCTTCACTTCAAGTTCTAAGTTATTGCAAACTATTCGCTTGCACGATCCGAAACATTTAGAAAGGGGGGCCTAGGTGCAAAATAAGGTTACTCCATTATAACTTGGCATCACGAGCTCAAATTTGAACTATGTACATTGCATGTTGCTCTCGACTAGTAGGATATGATAAAATTGCAAGAAACTAGTTGGGTGTCCTATTCATCATGCATGAAAGTTGCACCCAAGCACAAACATTATTTAAAAAAACAGTTCCATGGGATGAAGGCCAACGTAGGCAATTGTATTTGCATCAAGTACATGGGTGGTACATAGGGGGAGAGAGAGAGAGAGAGAGAGAGAGAGAGAGAGAGAGAGAGAGAGAGAGAGAGAGAGAGAGAGAGAGAGAGAGAGTAGCATTACATACCAAGATAGTTGCCTTGGACATCAACAAAGCCCAACAAGGCATACCAATACCACGGAACCTACAATTCCAGAGTAGAAGGTACACACATTGAAACACTTTATACTAAACGATTGCCTTTGAAAACCAATCACTCAGAACCCAAGAATTAATCAATAATGGAGAGTGAAGACTGAACCAAATGATTTCTCACAGTTACTTTGCATTATAAACAATAAACACAGCAGTCTATAAGACTATCTCCAATGTCATATTCAGAATGGTAACAAGAGATGATCGAAAAGATGATTTTACTAGTAGTTTTTGGCGACGATACAGCATGATGCCTCCATAGACCAACATTAATAACAAATAAGTGAAAAATGACAGACAAAGGGGCGTATCGGCACCTGCAATGAAAAAACAATTATCAGTTGCAATAAAGAGTTTGGCTAGCATGCGTACATGTCCACCTATATATGATAACTTTCAGGGTAATACTACACTCACTAGAAAAAGTTTCCGAAGATGTTTAACCTTACAAATCCATCAGGGTAATACTCCTTATTGAAAAGTCAACTTAATACTTAATCAAATTTATTTAACTTATATTAATTATATTTTAGATTCTAAAATTTCAATCTTTGCAATAATATTAAGTGAACTACCATGGACCCATAACAACTTTTATAAAATCGCAGCAAGTAGTCAATTTTTTTGTAAAAAGTTGGTCAAGGATGATCAAGTTGACCAACAAAAATATCAAAAGAGTGGGATTTTCAAATTGAACTCCCAT
>JAOWAN010058357.1:0-12649 GCA_028566635.1 Lobelia cardinalis
GTTTAACGTCCAACGACGAGAGAGGTCGCCCTACGGCGAAAAAACTAATTTTCCCTGTATACCCTACGGCAAGAAAAATTAATTTTTAAGTTTAATGTCCAACGACGAGAGAAGTCGCCCTACGGCGAAAAAACTAATTTTCTGTGTATACCCTACGGCAAGAAAATTAATTTTAAAGTTTAACGTCCAACGACAAAATTTTATTTTGCAGAAGTAAAAACTTTGGGGGGCGGAAAATATTTTTTCCTAGATAGTGCATGCAGCTATTGATGTCTATATTTTTCTCCACAAACATGGTCTTTAGATAGACTCAATTTTGAATCTTAAAACATTTTACCCTGTCAAGAGATATAACAGTTAAGCTCATAAAAACACAGGATATATAGATATATATGCAAATTACTGTAAAGTGCCTTACAAACACTTTTAAAAAGACAAATAAAAATTATTTTGATAACCATCATTATTTTTCAAAGAACAAATACAGACGGGTTTTTATTTTCGAAATCCATCTTGGAACGTATCATCAAGATTGTCCTTTTATCTGGGCTCGTGCTGTTGTTCTTGTTGTTGTTCTGGCTGCTATATTGCTGTTGTCGTGGCTATTGTTGTAGCTGCTGCTCTAGAGGTTGTCTTGGAAATTGATGACTTTGTGTGCTGAGTATGTACTCTTTTGCACTCTGGTGAGATGTCAATGAATATGGTCTGAGATCACGAGGGATCATCTCCATCAACTCCTGCTTCCTTTTCAAATTGTGACTAGCATGCCACAACTCCAAATTCCGTTGGTGAGGAATTCTGGGATTGGGGTGGAAGTAGTCATTTCCGGCTTACTCAATCAATTATGGCATAGGAATATTCTTCTTGGAAACAAAGGATTTTGTTGCTTCCTTGCCTTTTTTCTTCTGTTCTATCACATTGAGGAATCCAGCTGAAACTTACACCTGGCTCAGTGCCTTGATCAGCTCAATCATCTTGTCCAAGTGATCGTGATGCCAAATTAAGGATACAAGAACATCTTCTTTGAAGGCTTGCATGTACTCTTGTCGATAGTTAAGTCTCTCTTCTTTCTTATCAACTATCTAGCCTGCTTGCTAGTAGATTAATTAACCTATCATCCAGGTTTCAGGTAATGGTTCTAGGATCAGTAGCTATGATCTCCATAGCAGTGCCTTTCACTTCAGTTGCAGCTTTAGTGTTTACTTTTTCAGTCTCAGCTTCCCTTTGCCAACTATCTTCGCCCTTTTTGCCATAACTTCTCATGAAAACCTCACTAACCTCATTCCTTAGTTATTCCTTGAGCTGATTGAATTTATTCTTCCATATCATCAAGAAGAATGTTTCCATATTCAGAAGGTCTAGTTTGGTTGCCATTTTGTCTTTCAGTTCAGAAATCTGGGCAGAGATGGTTTGGAGTTCTATTTGAGTAGCAGGGTTGCTGTTTGGTTGGTGGGGGAGGATAAACTGTTGAAGAGGGCCCAACTGAGGTTTCCATTCTAACATTGTAGAGAAAATAGGTGAACTATTTGGTGGGAACCTAAGATGTTCCATGTTCATCAGGAACACCTTCCTCAGGAATGGGAGATAGGATGGGATTTTGAATAGAGGGCTAGGGAATGTTTTGTACAAATGAGTACCCGGTAGTGGCAAATTCATCATTAGGAGATGAGTTTGAAGTCTGACCAACTCTTGCTAAAAGGTCAGCCTTCTCCTCATTCTTCTGCAGGGAAACCTAACATCACCATAATGTGCTTCTAATTACTCAGCTACCAAAGTCTCTTACAGTATGTCAATTTGTGGGATAGGGGTCACAACAGTTGTGGCATCCACAGGTCCAACCTTAGTCCTTCACTCAAGATCTCTTTCAAGAGTGTCCTGCAAAGTGATATCATCCCCTGCAATGACTTTGTCTTTAAGGGCAATTTATACAGGGACTTCAGCAGGGTTCTCTTCTAAGAAATCTTCTTGAGCATCTTCAAAATGATGCTCCTCATTCCCCTCAGTTTAGGCTTATTTGTCACCGTATCAATATCCTTATTACCAACTACATCACCACCTTCAATCTCACCATCATTCCCCTTCAATCCAGTGTTATGTTCATCAAACATGAATTTAGTATGCTCACTGGAGGAAGAGTTAGCAGGGGTAGGCTTCTCACAGGTGGGAGTTTCTATTTGGTGGAAGGGATCTTTCTTTTGAGTACAAGAGGAAGAGTGGAACTTGAACTAGGTTCATCTTCAGTGGGGGTGGCTTTTAAGGATTCCAATCCTTTGATAGCTGTGGAATGAGAGGAAGAGGCTTCTTCCAGGTGTGACTAATGTGGGGAGGTTTGTGGGGATTTCTGGGGTGAAACTGGTAGGGTAGCGGTTGAGGAATAGGAGACAATATGATTGTCCTCATTGGTTGGGAGGTTTGAAACAACAATGTTCCTCAGTCTCTGACTTCTTCTTGATCGGGGAGGGTTTGATGCTTTAACCTTGGAGTTTTTGGGAGTGGAAAGAGGAATGGACAGTTGTTTGCTTAATTTTCTGAAGGGAGTTGGATGTTCTGGATAAGAGGAATCAACAACACTGTCTTCTATTTTGATCAAAGAAACAATGGCAAGGTTGTATAAATACTTGAGAGTTGATCTAGTAGGTCTCGAGACATGGCTCTTGGCCTTAGCATAATCCTTGGTAGGGGTTTTGTCAATGACAGGCTTCTTCACAAGGATAGCAATGGATGTGAGCTTGTCTGTGTCTCCTTTGCCTTTTAACCGAAGGGTTGTCATGCTAAACTTCTCAATTTCTACCAATTTAGCTCGTCCGTCATTTTTCAAGTTCAGTCCTAATCCAGGCATCTCTAACAGTGCGCTTAAAAACCTAACATGGTTTTTCTGTTAGCTTCTATTTTTGTAGGTGGGGCTACTGGCTAGGACCACTCATCAAAACAACACAGTTCAACAATGTTCTACACCAATATACCTTAGAGTTTATAAGAAGGGAGAAAGAAATTTTCCACTGAAATGTTGTAAGGTTGTGAAAACTAGAGAGAGAACTGTCAATAGACTTCATAACAATATCAGCCAACACATCATACAGACCCTTTAATGATGCCCTACTTACAGGCTGCCTTAACGTAGGGTCATATATCCCTATCTTAGTATCGAGTAAAATGTTAGTACTATGTAATTGGTCGAATGGTGAATGACTTTGTTTTAATGTCATTTAGATATTGTCAAGTAATTATTGAGATTCCTTAGCTCACTTCTCGAATCGGTAGTGCGAGTTGGGGCATGACAAGAGTACTCAATCAAGTCATGAAAAATATTGTGAAAATAATCATGTGGTATACCCAAAGCGCTGAGAGGCTAACTCAGGGGAAATGTTTATTGTTGTACCTCTGATGTTAGCCACTGTAGTCTATTGTGCATGAGTCTCTTGTAGATTGACGTCCATTGGAGAAGATTTGTTCACAGAGGCGTGGACTAGAGGTATGGTGTAGCGCCCATGAACCTTGTGAGGTGATGTTTCTGCAGAATGGCTTGAATAGCTGTGCCAATGGGTGTTTCGTGGAACTCTTGCTCTATGAAGTAGCCGATCTTTGATATGATTGTTTGTAGTAGGGATGAAGTGTATGAGGGTTTGTGCATGAGAAATCTTTGCAAAGTGAAACAGAGGGTTTTACAAAGAAGTGAATGAATGTTCTTTCTGTGTGATAATTTCCGAAAGATTTTTGGGGGAAATGGAAACTGTTTGTGAGAAATGATATTTGATGTTAGCCATGTATGAATTCAAAAACAAAGACAAATGTGTTCGTCAATGGTGTTTTTGTCACTTTGTTTGCAAAACAGTAAAAAACAGGGTTAACTTGGTAAGTTTATAAAATATCATTTTCTCTCGCTTACTATTTTTACATATCTGTATACCCACATTTATATCCTATCAAACATCACATTAATACAACTTTTTCCATTTCTCTCTCAATCACTAGCATGTAATTATTGAAATTTTGAGGGGCTGTTCTGAAATTTAACATTTCACAAAAAATAACACAAAAATAAAACCCAAATAATTTTTTTTTTAAAAAACCTCTGTCCAATCGCACGTAATCTACATCGCACATGATAAGATGAATTGAGCAATTAGATTCATCTCTATAAACAAAATTTTGATTTAATTTTTAGTCCACAGACAGTTTAAATAATCAAGTTACACAAGCACTTTATTTAACACTTTAATATCATTAAATTATATAAGAACTCATTTGATTTATATTAGAGTCGATTACAGTGAGATGTTTGATCTAGTTTTTCGATGATATAAAATGTAATTTATCTATCGATTAATCAAACACCTGAAAATAAAAATTCATTCAATTTTACCATCAAAACTCAAAATATGGTTAATATGTGATAACAAGAAGATAAAACTTTAAAAGAAAAAAAAAAACAAATTCTCATCAAATAATACGATTTTGATGCCGCTTGTATAGAAATAAATATTAACATCATCGGCATTTCACGCAACAAAATTAAGCCACATGAGAAGAAGTAGAAGCAACATTTCAGTATTAACTTATAAAAAGAAATAAGAATTTGAAGAAAAAAAAAATTAATAAATGGAGCCAAGTAGTGAATAAGATCCCTCCCACACGTTGGAAGACCATGTTCCAAAAGAAAATGGTTACAAAACTACTGAAATTCTGGGAATAGTGAGCGAAATCCCATACCCAGGAGTATTTCTCGAATACTCGGATCATTGTCCCAATTTGGGTCCATTGCGAAACATTTATCTAATAGAAATTTAACTCCGAAATCTGAATTGACACCACCACGCCCATTAAACATTTGAATCACATATGCAATACGAATGAAGATACGGATCGTAAAATAATGCTCACCATCAAATTTTTTATATATCGCTCGGTCACCTGCAGGGAAATCCAGCATCCTTTCAACTGCACTTCTCCATTCGTGGATGCTCCTTCCGTACAAGAATGTGCCCAAAACCACAATTGCTAATGGATTGCCATGAAATAAAAAACTCAAAAGGATTTTCTCATGAAGCATGACGTAACCATCTGTGGGTAAAGTTGGTGTACCAAAGGAATGCCAACTCAAGAGTTCCATCCACTCTTCCGTTGTTAACTCTTCGGTGAAGTAAGTTACAGCTGCTTTTGGTAAACGATATCTCCACCACTTCCACCTTTGGTCTAACACAAAGATGATTCTACTTCCTGGACAATACATGCCGCAATTTCCTAGTAATGCGTCTGCTTGTTCATCATTGTACAAATCATCCAGAACAATTAGAACCTTTCTACGACGACACATCTTTTCAATCACTTCCGTTCCTTCAGCAACACTTTCAACCATACCATTCTCTCCCATACCAAGTTGATAGAGGAGCTGGTTTTGCAAATAAACAACACCATTCGGTCGTGCCGAAACCCTTCTGATGTCTCCAAGAAAGCAGCTGGAATCAAAGTGCTCAAGACTTTCATTGTAGAGTGCCTTGGCAATTACTGTTTTCCCGCTTCCAGCATTTCCACAGATCCCAATTACACGAATCTCATTTGATTCAAGTTGTAGAAATCGACGCACTTTCTCTAAACGAGATTCCAATCCAACAGGATGCTTGGCAACAAACAACCTTTTTAGCTCCCACTGAACCTCCTTCACGATATGGATGATAAGACTTGATTCAGACCTGACATTATTTTAATAAAAGAAAAATATTTAATCAAATCCAGATATAAGAGTAATGTCAAGAAACCATGGTTTAGTTTTTGAGGATTCACAGTTCAATTGATACAACCAAGTAATAATCTGAAAACACATGTGACACATAAGATGCAGCAGAGGAGGTAAAAGTTAGCAATGCGGTCATTTCAGATTTTATAATATAAACTAGAATAACATGGATATATGTAAAAGGATAATTTTTTACCCATTGAAGTCTTGCAAACTGAATCCACGTAAACCTGCAGTGTAACTTAGCGCAGATCGCCATCTCTCCACCTTGTCCAGCTCTCCGACATATCTCGCTATATGCTTTTGAAAAGCTTCTGCAAAACTCCCTATTTGAGAAGCTTCTTCACTCAGCGAGTTTTGAAAAGTGGTTCCTACTTGAAAACTTACATCGGTCTGATCAACATGGTAAAATATCGGAAGTACAGCTTTTCCCTTTGCTTGTTTGCACTCGATGATCCTCGCGAGGTTGTCAAGACACCAAGTAGAAGAAGCATAGTTGGCGGAGAGAACAATAATAGCAATTCTCGACTCCTCAATTGCAGGCATCAGTTCGTGTGAAATAATTCCTCCTACACTCGGTTCATCATCCCTAAAGATGAGAATTCCAGCCTTTACCAACGCAGTATAGAGGTGATCGGTGAATGTATCTCTAGTGTTTAAACCACTAAAACTCACAAATGCATTGTATGGCCAAGACTGAGATGTTGTACGAACCAGACTCTTCAGATTAGAAGGAACTTCGGGGAGTGAACAAAGATCATTCCAGTTATCCAAACTAAGTGATTCTAGATTGGTTAACTGGTTGAAGCTTTGTGGTAGTCTGGAAAAACTATTTCTGGATAAGTCTAGCTCCTGGAGTGCTGATAATCTGCCAATATCAACTGGAATATCTTGATAAGACAGATTACAGTCCCGGAGAATAAGCCTTCTTAAAGCACCAAGTCCAGAAATAGAAGGAGGCAGAAATCTTATGGTATCAAAATTCTTTTGCCATGTGAAGGGAAACCAAGAACTTTTTTTTGGCTTTTTATTACATCCTTTTAGAGATAAGCTCGTAAGATTCTTAAGAAGGCCCAAAGAAGAAGGCAATTGTATAATCGCAGTTTCATCTGCCGAAAGCTCCCTTAAGTTATCAATTTCCCCAAGGTTTTCGGGTAGTCCTTCTAGGCTTGAGCAACCACTCAGGTTCAAATATTCAAGTGATCTTAGGCAGCAAAATTCTTTCGGAATATTTTTAATCCTCTTGCAATCTTTCAAATTCAAGAAGACTAGGTTAGCCAAACATCCAATCGATTGATGAATCTTGAGCAAACTTGTACAACCTTCAAGTATTAACGTTGAAAGCTTTCGCACCTTCGTGAAGTCGGGGGTTGATCTCATGTGTTTAGAATGACTGAGGTTCAACATCTTCAGATGCTCCAGAAACTAGGTGGAAGATAAAATGTTACTAATTAGTTTCTCTATGAGTACGTCTGTGGTGTGTGCCCACAGTGACATTACTTACTGGATGAGTAGCTGAAGTAGGTAGAGGAAAAATAGGATTTTGGTGCCATCATACCTGGATACCCATCCAAACTGAATCCATCTTGCTGTGTTGCATATCAAGGGCAACAATATTAATCAACTGCAACTCGCGTGGTAGATCACTTAACGGGTACTCTTGCCAGCAGATCCACCTAATCTTGGGGGATATATAGCAAAAGTCTCCTCGTAGATTCACCTTTTCCATTCGCAGTAATCTCAAGTTTGGCATCCTCATAAAAGTCTTGGCATGCATATGGATTTCCTCTTCTTTTGGGGAGATTAGGACACCTTCAATTGCATCTGCCTCCTAGAAGAATACCGAGCATGCATACAAGTCATTTCCAACTTATGCTTAATTTTGAGTTAAGAAAAAAAGAGTGAGAAATACGGTTTCAATGGGATATACGTGCGTGTGGTGGAGGGGCAGAGACACATCAGAGAGATATGGATATTCTTAATCGTTCTCATTACCTCTACAATAAGTGGAAGGATTATTGCATTCTGCTCACCTTGTTTCCTGCCAGTACTTCGGTTTCGTCAATTGGAATCCACAATCGGTTGCGCTTACAAGGATGTCTAGGAAATGAGCGACGAATGATTTCCCTTCCCATATCCTGGAGTAAACCATGCATCCTCAACTCATGGTACTGATTGACCGTCACTAAACATCTTTCTCTTAGAACTTTGATTCCGATTGTTGTACTGAAACCACAACCATTCAATATTTCAGTTGCATAGTCTATATCCACTCCAACGAAGAAATATGCAATATCAAGGAAGATCTCCCTCTCTTCATCATCATCTAGACCATCATAGCTTATCTTGAGTATTTCATGAATGTCATTATGTTGGATTCTTTGTAACTTTTCAAAGGCATTTTCCCATTCTGGGACATTTTTTCCCGACAAGTACGAGCCCAAAACCGTAAGAGCCAATGGAAGACCTCCACAATAATTTGTTAATTTGTTTGCACACATGGTGTAACCGTCGGGTGGAGATCTGCTCATGAAGGAATGTAGACATAAGAGTTCCAATGACTCATCGTAGTTCAACCCTTGGGGGCAAATAGTTGCATCTACTTTAACCTGCTGAAACAAATTCTCGTTTCTTGTTGTTACGATGATCCTACTTCCTGGACCAAACCAGTTGTGGCATCCTGCTAATGCATCAGCTTGTTTTAACTTGTCCAAATCATCAAGAACAATGAGAACCTTTTTGAAACGAAACCTTTCTTTGATCAATTCGATTCCTCTATCAATGTTGGGAATGTCATTCTTTGTCATTGATAGTTGAAAGAGGAGTTTCTCTTGTAAGGATTCAAGACCATTTGGTCGTGCTGAAACCTCTTTGATATTTGCTAGAAAGCAGCTTGATTCAAAGTACCGAAGAGTTTCATTATAAAGAGCCTTGGCAATTGTTGTTTTACCGATTCCCCCCATTCCATAAACGCCAATTAGGCGAACATCATCCGACTCAGTTACAAGCAACGGAATGATAACATTCAACCGAGAATCCAGTCCAACTGGGTGCTTGGCAACAAACATCTTCTTAAAGCTCCCTCGAAATAGAACCTCCTTAACAATTTGTTTGATAAGCCCTGATTCAGACCTGACAAATTTGTTTTAATAGGATTAATCGATTGCGAATGAAAGAATATGAACATCCTCAGATTTTATTGAGAGTTAAAAGGTCTATATAATAAGGGACCATACATGTTTACTTCAACCAATCTACAAAATCAAAACAGAGTTGCTTGTAATACGAATGCGCCAGAAATTTGTGCATTTGGAATTTAGCTTGTTAATTTAAGGAAGAAATATTACCCATTGAAATATCGCAAATCCAATCCGGATAAATTTGCAGCATACTTTAGCGCAGATCGCCATCTCTTCAGCTTGTCCGACTCGTTTGCAGAATACTCTTGAAGCTTACGAAAAGCTTTAGCAAAGCTCTTCTTCTGTCTGCGTACATCAGATGGATCAACATGGTAGAACACAGGAAGGACGATTTTCCCAGTTGTTTTCTTGCAGTCAATGATCCGGACGAGCTCGTCAAGACACCAACTTGATGCAGCATAGTTCTTGGAGAAAACAACAATGGCGATTCTCGACTCATCAATTGCTTTCATCAATTCCAGTTCAATGACTCCTCCGGGGTTTAGTTCGTCGTCGTCCCTAAAAGTATGGATGCCAGAGTCAACCAAAGCAGTGTAGAGGTGATCGGTGAATGTATTTCTGGTATCGACACCTCTGAAACTCAAGAACACGTCGTATGGATAGTGGCGAGGAGGTGTTGGGGTAATTGGAGGTGTTGGGTTACTTTGAAGTGTTGGGGGGGTACTTGGTGTTGATGGGGTACTTGGAGTTTTTGGGGTACTTGTTGGGGATGGTGGTGGCGAAAATTTGGTTTCAGGTTTACTAGTAGAAGCCATAGATAGAGAGTCACAAAAAGAAAAGCCAAGATGATCGGAATATGAAAATTAGACTAGAATCATTTAAAACACAGGAAGCACAGGGCCCGGGAGGGGGGTTTGCTTTTGTTTCTAATTACTAATGAGCAAAATGTTACTCAGGATTCAGACTACGTCTATCTATCTGTAATCTGCAGATGCTTTACCGGAATGGATGGGTCAACGGTGGCTTTAGCAAAGTTGTGATTCCTCCGTCCTAGAAGCTCACAACATGTCACCGAATAACAAATTTGTCGTCACACCGCCACCAGTTCTGACGTGGGCCGGCCGCAGCTTTTTTAATGCTCAGCTGGGTACTTCAATACTAGTCTTCTCACTTAAACTTCATTTTAAAACTCCATTAATATTTCTTAAATTACTTTCCATCTCACTAGAATAACAATTTTATAAAAAAAAATCACAAGAGCCAGGGTGAAGAGCTAACGAATAGGCCCAGGGCTTTTAACCCTTAGGTCACTCCCGCTTGTAACAGAGTCAATTCCACTTTACGGGAAATCGAACCCTGCATACTACCGCGCTGAGCCCTATCCGCCCTCCCCTTTGCCACTGTGATATATGCCCTCGGGGCATAACAATTTTATAATATTGTTGCTTGTTGTCAACGGTGATAAAATGGATCAAGTCTCATCATTTCCGCGCTCCTCTAGGGTCAAAAAAATTTAAAAATAAAAACATGGCTTGTTGTGCTAAAAAAATGAGAATTATATCAAGTAAACGGCTATTTGTAAAGTACACAAGTGTTTAATTTAATACACAAAATTTTGTGATAAAAATAACATTTATTAAAAGTTTTTTATAGCCTTTTAAATAAAAGATAACAAAATTATTATTAATTTCATAAAATTTAATACAATATGTAAATATATAAGTATAAATAAAATTACATTTAAAATTAATTTTACGTTACAATTCAAAATTTATCAAAAATTAAATATTCATAAACCCTAATTTATAACCGAAAAACATGATTTATCATGATGCTGCTAAAGACCGTCATGGTGGGCAGTTGGTATATCGTGTGCCTAGGCACACGATGTGCTAGGTGTGCACAAATGCAAAAAACTATAATAAATTATGTACATAATATATATTATTTACATTTTATATACATTATGTACATAATTTTATATATTTATGTGCATTTGGGCACACCTATCATCGTGTGCCTAAGCACACGATATAATTTGCCCATGGTGGGAGGTGCAAACCCGTTATGGTAGGAGGACAATCCACACACTCCTACTAGTAGTAGGCTACTATGATTTTATTGAAGAAGTCATTCCTCATTAGTCTCTACGTCTAATAACCTCCAAGTCTTATCCAAGCAAAGGTGCGATAATCTCCAAGTGTTATCCTAGCTAGTTGTACGCAAATAATTTCTGAAGGATGGAAATTAGCAATGCGAGCATTCATTAAAAAATCCTTGCTTAACTTTCTTCAATTTCTCGTATGAAATTTCACATTTCGTACATAATCGAATGAAACAACATTGGAGCTTAAACTAATTTGGAGTTTCAAACGTAAAGGCTTAATAGACACTGGATTATCGATAAAATTGGGGGGTATAAATTACGGTCGTTTGGGATTAGAGTTTATCAAGTGAGAAAAAAGAAAAATATGAAAGAGAGAAAAATCTGATTTTAAAATTTTAATTTGTGTAGTAGGAATATATCATTATTATTTCGAGAGAGGGAAGGGATAAAATAGTAATATGATTGTTCTAAAGTTAGTAAAATATTTTTAAAAATATATATTAAATATAATTGTGTATTACACTTAGCACTTGTGTGCTTTATAAATAGCCGTTCCTTTATATTAATCGCATTGGTGTTTAGTGCTATAAGCATCTTTAAGACAAGTGAATCACACTCTCTGACTTAAGAATATGAATTTAATAAAATAAAAAAAAATTAGTTATAATCATCTCCTTAATTTTAGAAAGCTATTAACAATAATTCCATATAATTAGAAAATTATTTTAAAATTTTCATATAATTAGGAATTTTTATAATCAGCCATTCTAAATACTTAAAAAATTTATATAATCATGAATTAAAATTAACCATGAAATAACTATAGAGATGTATTTCAACACTAATTTTTATTTTTACTGATGCTATATTCATATTTTTCGACGTTATATTCATTTGTACATGTGATCATGTTCATTTTCTGTGTTCATATTAGGAATATGCTGTGTTTATTTTATAATTATTCTATGTTCATTTTATAAATGTGATGTGTTTACATTATATGTATGTTGTGTTCATTTTATAATTAAGACATGTTTATTTTATAAATGTGGTTTGTTTTAATTAGAAGTAGATTGTGAAAATATTATCATAATATTGTGTTCATTTTATAAAATATTATTTTTCATTGATAATGTATTTTATATTCATTAACTGTATTTATTTGATTCATGTTCATTAGTTTACATTCTTCATGTTCGTTATATTCATTATTCATGTTCATTAAATCTATTGTTCATGTTCATTAGTTGGAGTAATCGGAGAAATATAAACTATTTTGAGATTTTGAAAAAAAGAAATTTTGTGTAATTATTATGGAATACAGAGAAAATAAATTTTAATACACTCTAATAATAGCAAGAGAGAGAATGAAAAAAAAATCACTTCCTTAAATTAAGAATTTTTTTCAAAAATAAGATCAGTAACCCTCATTCTCTCTCTCGTATCTCTTTCTACCCTCCTTGCATTACTCTCTCTCTCCCTCTCTACTCCCTCCATAGCCAACTGATCGCGTCCGGAATGAACTCGATCCACGTGTCGGCAGGATAGCGGCTCCGGTTGATGATTAAGCGATTACCTGTGGACCAAAGATAACACCTAGAGTGATGAGCAGGGCGTGGCCCCGCTCGTACGCTCCGGCGTGAGAGTAAGTAATCCGTAGGATTAAGA
>JAOWAN010058368.1:0-12648 GCA_028566635.1 Lobelia cardinalis
TGATAATTTGATCGACAAATGTTTTGATTCAGGAATCGTGAATACAATCAATATTCATTTATTTTTACGCATTATTCGGTACTATATATTAAGATGTTCATTTTTTTCAGCATCGTTATTTAAGTATTCATTATATAAATAATTTTGATTAAAATGAATATTCATTTTGCAACGTTATTGAAATGAATGTGCATTTTCTGTTTTGTATTCAAATATTTTTTTTACTAATTTTAAGCAATTTGGTATGAATGTTCATTTCGTAAGTGATTAATATTCATTAATCAGTGCTTAATATTCATTTAATTATCTGTTTTTAATATTTAAATTTGAATTTCTGTTGATTTTTAAAAATTAGGTTAGAAATGAGTTAATTTAGGTATTAATTATGAGATTTAAAATAATCTGATTTTTCTAAATTTAGTTAGAAAGATTAAAGTAAACTTCCTAATTTTAGGGATTGGTTAATGAGAGTGGGGGAGAGTGGGAGAGTGAACACACTCTTCGGTGCTCCTTCCTAGGAGCGCCTAGGTGCTCCATATACCAACTGTCTGTCGGATCCATAACTATTTATCACATATGACATCATAGTAGTAGTACAGTTGTAGTACTAATAAGTTTTCAATTAGAGAGAGAGGGAGGGAGGGAGGGAGAGTCTGAGTCTGTGTATCACAGAGGGGAGATGATAATCAGATCTCTCCCTGGACCATCTTCATCATCCATACGGCTACTGTGTTATTTTTCCACCCCCACTACCAGAAATCTTTCTTCCCTCCTGACCCTCCTTTCCAAATCAAAATCAACCCCACCTCTCGGAGGTTGTTTCTTTTCTTTGTTTCTTGATGATTACTACTAATCATACAACATATCTCCGATTGCTTCTTTCTTCTTCTTTTTAAATTTACGTTTCATTTATTGTTCTTGCAGGCAAACTGAAGATTAGATTGACGCCGACCCATCTCAGTGTTCGGTCCATGTCATCGTCATCATCATCACCATCTGTCTTCTTCACTGACACTGAGAAGAAGGTTAACCTGTTGACTGCTACTGAGGATCACCATGGTGGTGTCATTGTTGAAATGACCAACCAACCCTTGGACCCCGCTGTTTTTACCTCTTTACTTAGAGCCTCTCTTTCCCATTGGAAACTACAGGTGAACAAACTTTCTTTCAATTCCCCCCCCCCCCCAATTCCGTTCCAAGCTTCAATCTTTTTTGCAATTGATTTTGTTTCTGACTCTGCCATATCAGTTGACTCCTGCGAATCCAGCATTCTCTTTAACTTGCTACATAACCTTTAGGCTCCAGTTTAATTTCATTCCTCGGCATACCGAATTTTGAAATTTTCCCTGTTGGTGTCACGCTTGTGGCAAGGTTGCCAAGTAAACACTTAAGAAATATGACAACTTCTGAAACATCAACTTTCAGAATCTGCTGCACATGGTAGTGTAGGCAATGGATATCATGAGATTGGAGAAGATTGTATTTGTATTGATTGTTCTGCTTGTGTTATTGTTTTACAAGGCTATTTATACAGTTTTACAAAAAAACTTTACAACTTGTTTGAACCAAGTTCCAAGGACCAAGGTCCAAGTTCGACCTCACCTACTCCTCCTACCTACTTCCCGACTTCTCCCTTCCGACTTCGTCTTTTCGAGAGACACCTCGGACTTCGTCCTTCCGACTTCGACCTCGTTTCATCAACCTTTCTAACACTCCCCCTCAAGTTGAGTAGTGGGATCTCCAATACCCAACTTGAAGAGTAGAGACTCGAATATCCGCCGAGTCACTGCCTTGGTGAGAATATCTGCGAGCTGGTCTTCTGATCGAACAAATAGAAGTTCCACCGTTCCATCTTCAATCTTCTCCTTGATGAAGTATCGATCTACCTCCACGTGCTTTGTTCTGTCGTGCTGGACTGAATTCTCAGAGATACTAATGGATGCCTTGTTGTCACATTTTAACTTGGTTGGTAGTTGCAGCGGAAACCCGATTTCTGTCATTAGTTTCTTAATCCACAACACTTCTGTAATTCCCTTGGTGATACCTCGGAATTCTGCTTCTGCACTTGATAGAGCTACTACTTTTGGCTTCTTGCTTCTCCACGTAACCAAATTACCACTTACCAGGGTGAAATAACTAGATCGTCTGTCATTTGGATTCCCAACCCAATCTGCATCGATGTATGCTTCCACATTCAGATGTCCATTCTTCCTAAATATGATACCTTTGTCTGGTGTTCCTTTCAAATATCTGACTATCCTCATGACAGCCTCCATGTGCTTCACCTGTGGCTTGTGCATAAATTGACTCACCACCCCTACTGCATAAGCTATGTCGGGTTTTGTGTGGGCTAGATAGATTAGCTTTCCCACCAATCTCTGGTATTGTTCTCGATCAGTCAATTTTGCTTCCTCTTCCATGCGAAGTTTGTGGTTTAGGATTATTGGGGTGTCACTTGGTTTACAATCCATCATCCCTGTCTCAGCCAACAGGTCCAAGATGTACTTCCTTTGAGAGATGAAGATGTCCTTAGTAGATCTAAGAACTTCAATCCCAAGAAAGTATTTTAGTCCCCCCAAGTCCTTCATCTCGAACTCTGCGAACAGACTCTTTCGAAGCTGGGCAATCTTCTCTCTATCATCTCCGGTTATGATCATGTGATCTACATAGATGATCAAACATGTAACCAATCCTCCTCTTCTCTTGAAGAACAAGGTGTGATCGGCATTACTCTGTTTGTACCCGGTCTTCTTCATAAACACGATAAATCTTCCAAACCAGGCTCGTAGAGATTGTTTAAGTCCATACAGAGCCTTTCTTAGCCGACATACTTCCCCTTTTCCGAATCCGCTCGAGAAACCTGGAGGAGCTTCCATATAAACTTCTTCTTTCAGATCACCGTGAAGGAAGGCATTTTTTACATCAAACTGGTGAAGGGGCCAATCTCGATTTGCAGCTATTGAAAATAGCACTCGAATTGTATCTATCTTTTCCACTGGAGAGAAGGTCTCAGAATAGTCGATCCCATATGTCTGGGTATATGTTTTTGCTACAAGCCGAGCCTTATATCACTTTATTGTCCCATCTGCATTGTACTTGATAGAAAAGACCCACCTACATCCGACTGCTCTTTTCTCTGGAGGAAGATCACACTTCTCCCATGTTCCATTTCTTTCCGGTGCTTCCATTTCATTCATCATGGCTTTGCGCCATTCTTTCTTCTCCCATGCCTCTTCGCCTATTCTCATCATATAAGACTATATTGAAGGCCTTCGCCTCTAGTGAGAGGCTCCCCCTTACCAGGTTTGTCATCGAATATTTGGATCCCTTTGTAACTTTCTCGGGTGTATATCTTTTTGGTGGTACACCACGAGTACTCCTTGGTGGCAAAACAAATCTTGCTGGTTCGCTTTCGTCCTCCGGGGTTCCGACCTCCGAGGTTTCCACTTCCGGGGTTCCACCTCCGAGGATCCTGCCGATTCATTTTCTTCCCGCCTCCGAGATGGCAACATATATCTCGGCTGTTCTTCGACTACTATTTCTGTCTCCTCCTGCCTTTCTGCTTCTGTCTGCCTTTCTGTCTCTGCCTCTATATTAATTTCATTAGACTGATCAGCTGAAGTAGCATGAGGATTGTCTATTAGACTATGAGTACTAACCTCGGGGATATTAGTCGAGGTGGTTGTAGCATCTGAGTTGGTTCGAGATTGTGCCATAGGACAAGGCGGCTCGGTGGTTCCACCTACCTGTTCTGTTGGAACTGTTTCTGGCCAAAGTGGGCTTGATATCCAACTGAGTTGATCACTCTGACGACCCACCCAGTGGATCACTCTGACTCTCCCCTTGACCACTGGGCTGGGAGGAAAAGAAGAAATCTGTTTCAAGAAAATCACAATCCATGGTGGTATACGTGCGACGTGTGGATGGATGGTAGCAACGATATCCTTTTTGGTTTACACCATATCCAACAAATACACCCTTAATGGAACATGGATCTAGTTTGGTACGTCCCGTTTTTGGTACGTGAACAAAGACAGAACTGCCAAAGACCCGAGGTTGGAGTGTTAAGGCCGACGGAATACTCGCATGGCTCGTTAGGGTTTGGAGAGGTGTGTTTAGGTTTAGGACCTTTGTGGGTAACCGATTTAAGAGATAAACGGAGGTAGCTACAGCTTCAGGCCAAAAGTAGCTTGGAACTCCTGACTCAATCATCATACTTCTTGTCATTTCAAGAATGATACGATTTTTTCTTTCCACAACCCCATTCTGCTGGGGTGCATGGGGACATGAAGTTTGATGAATTATGCATCGTTCTTGAAAGAACTGTTTTAGAGTAGAATTAACAAACTATCCTCCATTATCAGAACGAAAGATTTGTATCTGTGTATGAAACTGAGTGTGATCTATTTTATTAGAAAAGAGGACCTGAATCTGTGTGCGGAACTGTGTGTGGACCATGTTGTAAACTTGTACAAATTTGGAAGGAACCTCAGATTTATTTTTGAGAAAGTATATCAAGATCATTCTAGTGCAATCATCAATAAAGGAGACAAAGTACTTAAAATCGTTGTTTGACATGCTCATACCAGTGTCGGGGGCTGGTCCCTATACATCGGAGTGAACTATCGAGAAAGGAATCTTAGACCTAGAAATTGATGGAGTATAAGACTTCCTATGACTTTTAGAAAGAATGTATGTCTCACAAGGTAGTGTACTATTCTGAGGAAATAACTTAGGAAATAATAAGTGAAGATACCCGACCGATGGATGTCCTAATCGTCTATGCCATAACCACCTTTGCCTTTCTACAGTCCCGTGAGCAAGCAATGTAGTTCCTTGTTGAGCCACCTCATCAACATAGTACAATCCGTCACGCTCAGTGCCACGCTCAATCACCTTCCCCAACTGAATATCCTTCAATAGACAAAATGTGGGGAACATTAACACTACACAATTGAGTTCCTTTGTAACTTGACTAAGTGATAATAGCTTGCATGAAAAATTCGGAACATAAACACAATTATTCAATTTCAAAGACGAGGACAATTCAATTGTTCCTGCTCCATGAACCCGAGACATTTAACCATTCGCAGTCTGCATAAATGATTTAGTGGGAATAGATGAAGTCACGAAATCCCTCAAGTCATATGAGACTGTATCCGTTGTCCCACTATCAAGAATCCATTGAGTTGTTTTTCCAATGGAGGACCGAGTTTGATAGGTTGTTGGATTATGGGCTTGTGTTTGGCTATTGTTTTTGAACACGATCGAACTAATTTCTGACATCGTGCTTGGATTTGTAGGTTTTTGATGGTTGTTTTGGCTAGTTTGATAAAGTTTATTTTTGAGTCCCACGGACTATGAACACTGCTCTGATACCATGTAGGCAATGGATATCACGAGATTGGAGAAGATTGTATATGTATTGATTGTTCTACTTGTGTTATTGTTTTACAAGGCTATTTATACAGTTTTACAAAAAAAAATTACAACTTGTTTGAACCAAGTTCCAAGGTCCAAGTTCGACCTCACCTACTCCTCCTACCTACTTCCACGTTCCGACTTCTCCCTTCCGACTTCGTCCTTCCGAGAGACACTTCGGACTTCGTCCTTCCGACTTCGACCTCGTTTCACCAACCTTTCTAACAGGTAGCACTTGCACTAACTCTATAAGAGCGATTAATGGAGTAAATTACGCTGTTTTAAATGTAATTCGATTGATGGTTCAAGTTTGTTTCTTTTTTCTTCTGATTGAACATTGCTTTTTCTAGTTCTGTGAGCTGCGTGACCTTAGTAGTGCTTATAATACGGTGAGAAGTCTGAATTCTTTTTATAATTTGTCTTGCCCAACCTTTTCATGCTCAATCTTGATATTTGGCACAAAATAAACTTTTGATTTCTCATGGTGGATAGGAACTATCTCTTATTATCGTCTCTCTTTCTTTATTTGTTAATTTTGCTATAGGACTTTCCATAAAGGATTCAGAGTAGCATGTATTTACTTGGTTGATTTACCAAATGGTTTTGACTGCTAAAGCATTTGGTGAGGGGGGAAGGCTCATGCTAATTCTATCCTGGAATGTGGGAGTTATGATGTGAACCGCTTTAATAAAGTCAAGTTTTTGGTAAGAAACCAGACTTGCATATTGCATGAGTAAATCCGAATTTAAAACATCATACCAGTCATCTTATTATTCTCCCCATAATAACCTCAAAGGGGTCGAGATTCATAGCGGTGTAAACCTTTTCTCTGATAAAGGGGCAAAGTCCATATAATCTTCCACCATATTCTGCTTTATTTTCTCAGAGGTTCCCAGAAGTAAAGTGGGATTAGTGCCGCTCTCCTACTCATGTCATATTCATTAAATCATCCTTGAGGCCAATTAAATGATGATTCAGAGCCAATGTTTCAAAGTAATGGGTGGTTACTCATCCGTTCTCCCCAAAATTGTGGGGGAACTTCATAGTGCTTCTCTCTCAAGTATGTAACCCCCCACCCCCACCCAAAGAAGGAAAACGCACATGCATAAACAGGATTAGATACACTGGTAGTGAGCCTTCCCCCCAGTCTACGCGGATCAGGGGGTCAGTTAACGTGTGAAACACTTCGCCTGGGGAGTACAGTCGCAAGACTGAAACTCAAAGAAGCGAGGGGTACTGAAAAAGAAACTAATGAGGGAATTATCACCCCTACTTGTTGAAGTGTAACCTGCTCCTGTTGAGACCTTATATGTCTTTGGGATATTGTCAGATGCATATTAATGCATGATAAAAACTCAAGTTGGCAGGTCATGTGACAGTGGTTATTTATAAATTTGCTTAATTATGTACATTTTAGATAACTTTTTGAGAGTTTCTTATGTTACTTGTGTGGCTCTGCTTGAATGCAGTATATGATAAGAGGTGGTCTACAGTCTGAATGACTGCTTTGCACCACATAAAATGATAACTGGGGTCGCAAGTTGCTGCTTCTTTCTCTTATAAGTGTGTCTCCCAGTTATAGCATGTGTTCTGAATCAGGGTCTGCATACTCACTCCCAAGGATTAGAATATAGATTTAACTTCCAGACGAGTGATCAGAACGGAGGTTTGATTAAACCATTTTATAATGGTTTATGCTCCTCTTTCTCAAACTTACGTAGCTGTATGGGAAAATCTCTCTTTACATCGAGCCCCTGTTTTGCCTCCTCCATGTTAGTGGTTTGATGGATGGATACTTGGGAAAAAAGAAGAACTTAGTAAGAATGTATTGTTGGACTGAATGAGATGGTGAAAAAAGAAGCATGCAGCAGACCCCAAGGAATTTGAACAAAGTTGAGTTGAGTAAAGAGACAGACATATTTGGTATGATTTTCACATGTCCACACGGAAGCTTGGATTTTGGGAATAGAAAAGTGACAATAAAGAGACAGGCTTATTTACTCTGACTTGCAACTTGCAACTTGGCTATGGTCGTAAGACAGGATGATATATGAATGTCGATGATATCGTATGCTGTTAACAATGCTACTACCTAGGAATTAATATTCTTCTCTCAAGCATACTTTTTATCAAGTCAGATTCATTAATTCATATTGTTGCTCGCTTTGCTAACCAACATGGTTAATATTGCTGCAGGGTAAGAAGGGTGTTTGGATCAAAGTGCCTATTGAGCTTGTAAATCTTGTTGAGCCTACTGTCAAGGTCGGTTGCACTTGGGTTCAAAGTTTTGTAGAGACTATTAATAGATGTTTATGATGTTTATATCATCTGTAAAGTAGACCTTGTAAGAGGATGTCTCTGAACTCGTGTGATGCAACTTGTAAGTGTGCCTTGGAGTCCCATGATATTTTTTCCTAAGTTCTGCTTTTTTCTTTGCTTTGAAGTAACATGTTCTTAGTGGTTGCTGAAGCTTTGGTATGTCCTATTTTTGTTTCTTCCTTTCTGCAGAAGCAAATCAAATGTAGCAGACAAGTTCCTTTTTTTGTGTGTGGGGGGGTTTGGAATTTGGGTATTTGCTATCCTATTGTGCATCTCGATTTAGAAGAAATTAAGATTTTCAGGGATCATTTTGGTTGTGTATAAAACAATCTCGTTGGGATCTGGGCAAGTGCTTGCTGGAATCTGGAAGCTGGGAAATGGTCTCTGGTCACTTGAGATCACAAAAGAGGCACATGTGAGCTATAGCTGGGGAATTCCTGCAACTTGAAATCTCCGGTGTGAGAGTGCGTAGATGGTGTAAACACTCAAAGGCCGGTGGCTGGAGTGTTAAAACCAAAGGGAGAAAAGAGGACCTCATGAGTATCAAAGAAGCTCAAGAGGGGGGAGGGCAGAAGTAGGAGATGAATACTGAAGTAACCTTATGCTATAGTACCTTGTGGTATTCGTAGTGTTGACTAAAGTCAGGAGACCATGTCTGCAAGCTGGGGTAAGGTGGTCCAATGAGAGGAAGCCTGTAGGCCCCATACACCTGGGACACCATCAAGGTACCAGGTTGGTTGAGGAGCGGCTATCGGCCTATCTTGTCCGCCGTGATTTTCTGACCATCCATTGTGCATTGCCCACATGTCCATACTAGGAAAAGGAGTCTTGGCTGTTCGCTGAGTATTCTCAGGGAACTAGTGATCCTTGGTCCTGACCTCGAGCTCAGCACTTGGGTTCATTTTCCCCCCTGGTCAGAGAGCTGGAGGTACAGTTATTCACCTCCCAGGCAGAATATGATTGGTGGTGTCAGTCTATCGTGAGTGGTTGACCTCAGAGGTGGTCCTCGAAGACCCAGCTCATGCAGTAAGTTCCACGGAATATTCCAAGGGATTGGGTAGAAATTATGTTCTTATCTTTTCTTTGGGCCTTGGCTTGGGTGCCTCTGGAGAACATAATGGTGAGGTGACAGGAGAAGTGCTTTGATATCTTGAGTTCCTTGACTTTGGTTATCCATTTGCTCTTCCTTTGAATTTGGCTCCTTTTGATGGACTCGTCCTCCTTTTGTAGTTGTCTTCTATCATATTTAGATTGTTTATTTTTTTTGTAAATTTGAGTCATGGATACCACCTATATATAAGATCTGACTTGTTATCTCCTTTCTTTTTCCTTCGTATCCTTTGCAAATGATGATGATTCCATATTGTTCTCTCGGTTTGCAGGAGGGGTTCTATTATCACCATGCTGAGCCCAAGTACTTGATGCTTGTATATTGGATTCCTGAAACTGCTAGTACTTTACCTGTAAATGCCTCTCACCGAGTGGGTATTGGGGCTTTCGTGATGAAGCAAAATGGAGAGGTACTTGCCGCATCTGGTGACTGCGTAATTTCAATTGTGGACTTGTTGACTATGTATATGTTGCTCCTATCTGGTGGATATAATTTCTCTGTTTCGATAATAATGCATTAAAATCATTTGCACTGTGAGTTTCCAGGTTTTGGTGGTGCAAGAGAAGAGTGGGATATTTCGAGGGTCCGGTATATGGAAGTTCCCCACGGGAGTGGTTGATGAGGTATGTTCGCGTGGTAAGTTCTTCATCACAGAAACAAACACTAGACAGTAAAAAATTTCCAGTGTTTTTATTAAAACCCTTTCATACAGGGTGAGGATATATGTGACGCTGCCGTGAGAGAAGTAAAAGAAGAGACTGGAGTAAGTAGCAAATGTGTCTTTTTTTCCTGTTTCAAAAATACTAATGGTCGAAGATAATAATGAAATATTCAATGTTCGATGCTTCAGATTGACGCAAAATTTGTGGAAATACTAGGATTCAGGTATGAGATGTGATTTGCGGAATGTCATATAGCCTATATATATATCAAAACAAGAATGTTTTTAGTTCCATGTTGTTCTAGTTGTTTTCTGTTCAGTACTGAATCAGTTATTCTGCAGACAAAGCCATAGGGCTTTCTTTGAGAAGTCGGATTTATTCTTTATGTGCATGTTACAACCCTTGTCCTTTGACATCCAGATGCAGGAATCTGAAATAGAGGCAGCTGAGGTTAGTTTTGGAATACATACCTGTCAATACTAAATTTAAAGGGTATTAATCTATCTTCAGTTACTAAATTTAAAGGATATTGACCCCCTCCTCGCTTTTGTGGTTGTTTTTCCATCTGCAGTGGATGCCATTTGAGAAGTATGCAGCTCAACCGTTCGTCCAAAAACATGATCTTCTCAAGTACATAGTCGATGTTTGTGTAGCAAAAATGGATAAGAAGTATACAGGATTCTCTCCCGTGCCTACAGTTTCAAAATTTTCTGATGAAAAGAGCTTCTTCTACTTGAATAAGCAAAGCCTGGACTCGGTCTGAGATTTGGTTTTCTGGCCATCAAATTTCCATCGACATTTTTCATTCTCTACTAGTGTTAGGCATATAAGGGGAAGATTTTTTGAGCTACTAGTCGTCAAGGGGTTTGAATAGATGACCGCTCTCTCCATCCTACAAAGGTTGTGATTTGGATTTGACCTACTCAAATTACATGTAGATACAGAATTGGAGTCTTCCTTTGACCATATTGTAGTTCAAACAAAGATATTTTTAATGGTTAGAGCCTTCGTTCTGTATTTGATTGTGGAGACAACGAAATGATCACACCAGGATTTATGATCTTCTTGTTTGTACATGTGGTTCAATACGGAAACACGCGGAGTGCATAAATTGTACCTGCAAGTGAACAAACTCACTGCAGAGGAGCAGGAAGGTTTCCTTGCTCAATCCCTCAGCTAGTTCTGTGTGTGTGTGTGTGTGTGTGTGTGTGTGTCTGCGGTTGGAACCAACCAGAAGAAGCAAAATATGGCAGGTGACCTCCTTTTATGCCCGCAGTAAAGTGGGGTAGATGATGGACCCAAATCCAATCCGTACTGCACGGTAATTCTTACATTCCCAGTCAGCTACAGGGAAGCATGCTACTTTGTCAGACCTGTGGCAAGATGGGGATTTGAACTTTATTCCCCTTACTAAACGGGTATCCAGGGATCTCCTAAAACAAACTGCCCTGCCCTGCCCAGGCCAGGCCAGGCCATGAGAAAGGAAATTCTGACCAGAGCTCGAATTTAGATTGACAGTCTCGCGAGTAGGCAGGCATGCAGCTTGATTCCCAGTCAGCTACAGGGAAGCATGCTACTTAGTCGGTCAGCTCTGGCTCATCATGCATTGTCCTTCCAGTGAGAGAGATATTTGAAGATTGGTAGCGATCTTAATTAATGTTTAGATAGTTTACATCTTTCAAATTGGAAGCATTATCAATCCCTGAATAAATGACCCGACCCAGCTGCTGATTGCTCAAATCATATTAAGTCTCATGTAGATTATATGTACAGTACACATGTTGCACAATTCTAGAAAAGAGGAAAAGTTTAAACTGGCGAAGTGGGTGTCATGGAAATCTTCCCGGTAACTCAAGTTACAGAATGCCGCAGTCGTACTCCCCTCCTTATGAAGAAGACCTATCGAAAAATCCTTTTTAACGACAGGCAAGAAGCAAAAGTGCTTCAAACATGGACAGTATAAACAAAACACAAGAAAATGCCATGTCTCTAAACAAAAATAAAGGCACAGTGCATAATATCTCATTTGCTTTGTACATAGTACTCCTCCGCGACACCTAAATTAAACAGGACCTGCACGTAGTAATCATTTGCTCGCCCTGATGGCATAAAATTTTACCACGTCGACGCTAGTATACATGCATCAGCTCTCAGACATCACATCACATCACATCGAGAAGTCAATTAGCTAGGATGATGATGATGTAATATCGTTGATAAACACGAGTTTAGTTGCACAATTGCACCCAGGCTCCCAGCTGACCTGAGAGTAACAGCCCAAATGTACGTACGTACGTATGCAGGTAGGGAAGGGATACGATCAATATAGTTGGGGTTGGCTTGACTGAAACAGAGTTTTTAACGGGCGGCCAGGATGAAATTATGAATGCCTCCTCTTAGTCATAGTTAAAGATCAGGGGGGGCGTTTGGATTAAAAAGAAGACGTAGAAATTAAATAAAAGTAGGCTACCTAACCTGTAGACTAACACAATAATAAATAATACGGCTAACCTTCCTTTCCAACTTCCCAACTTCTTTCTTCCTTGTGCCTGACCTTATGTAACTTCCCTACTAACCAACCAAATGTATTCCCTTGTTAATTTTTTTTCCTTTCATTTTTGTGGTTAATTATAAGTGATTTTTTTTTTTTTGGAAAGAGAATGGTGCACCTTAGATGGTGCTTTTATTTAATACCATCATTTCGAATTACATTGAAAATAAAACGAGGAATACAATCGGACCAAAATAAAGGTTCAGACATAGAATCTGAAGCTCTAGCTAGCCAGCTAGGCAATGAGCAGCATGATTCGCTGAACGTCTAACAAACGACACCGAGGCACCCTTAGCATCTCGAAATAAACGACGACAATCTTCAATAACGAGACTAAAAGGAGAACGATCAATTTCTATAGACGAGAACGCCTTCACCACTGTTTCAGAATCCAACTCAAAGTATACTCCTTCTTTGTCCAGCCTTTTAGTCCAACTAAGAGTCTCTCTGTGAAAGAGTATGAAAATACTCTTAGTTTAATCTCTGTGATTCTGAAAATATTTAATATGTAAATATTGTAGGAATATATGGTAGGAATATTTTATGTATATATTTGTGTACTAACCTATTAATGTCTTAGTGTT
>JAOWAN010058443.1:0-12639 GCA_028566635.1 Lobelia cardinalis
GTTAAGTTTTAACGAAAATTTAACGATAGGGCAATATTGCCAGTACTTTTCAAAGTACTTGACCAATGTTGCGAAAATTTTTGTATAAGAGCAAATCTCAAGTAAAAGCCTAAGTACAGGGACATAAATATCAAATAACCCCTCAAAAAAGTATAGTGGAGGAGAATTGGTCTGTGAGACGATCATCTAAAAGTGCATGGATAGAAATTTGGGGCACAAATATTGTCCGATGAATATAATAAGAATTTAAGGTTCAGATCATAAATTAAATATATTACAATATTTTAATATTTTAATATCAAACATATTTTATATATTTTTAATATATTACTCAAATATCACCCAACATCATAAATAATTAAGGATCAGATCACAAAGCTAATATTATCAGATATCATCTATATCATCAATATCGTTAACATCATTAATATCATCAATATCACACTCAAACATTATCTAATATCATATATTAATATCAAACACTTTCCATTTATTACCCCTATATCTATATAATCTCACAAATCAATTCAAATCTTTTACATCACATTCTCTCTCCTCTTTCCTCAATTTTTCTCACATTCAAATCTTTTACATCACATTAAAACCTTTCACATCATGAGAGTAATTTGATCTTTTAATTCATAAACTCATATAACTCATATCATCTCATATTCATATTGTAAACAGTATCATATCACTTCATATTAACATATGTAGTCTTCGTGATCGGACCCTAACAAACACTTTTCATCTATTACCCATATCCATACACTCTCACAAATCAATTCAAACCTTTCACATCATATTTTCTCTCATCTTTCCTCACATTCAAAACTTTCACATTACATCTCTCACCTCACATTCAAATCTTTCACATCATGAGAACAATTTAGTCTTTTAATTCATAAACTCATATCACTCATATCATCTCATATTCAATTAGTGAACATTGCAATATCATCATAAATCGCATTCCTGATCTGATAGATAAATGTAGGAAACTCCCTTAATCTTGTCTCTCATAATTGACGTAACTTCTGGGTTTTTTTTTTTTTTTTTTAAAAAAAGGTTGAGACTGCAATCTCGGCAGTCCTCCATCGACCCTGCCATGAGTCAACATGAAGAAGGTAAATCGCAGAATGTGCATCACAGGAGTCAGGGTGGAGAGCTAACGAACAGGCTCAGGGCTCTCAACCCTTAGGTCACTCCCGCTTGTAACAGAGTCAATTTCACCTTACGAGGAATCGAACCCTGCACACTACCGCACCGAGCCCTATCCGCTTTTTCTTTTGATTTAATCCTATGAGTGAATTCCAACCCAAGATGATTTTGGAAGTCACAGAATGTAATCATGCATCAATATGTGGTTAATAATCTCGAACACCAAGTTGATAATTGGTGAACCTCAGTTGGTTTGGTGGATCTCAAATTTGCAGCTGGATCTTCGTATCAATTTAATGAATTTTAGTGGTTCTTGCATGTTTATTTTATTTCTCACCAGAATCAATCCCTATATATGTATATATAAATTTAAAAAAAATACGATTCGTGCACATTATTGTGAACATGAAATTTATTTTATGCTTTAAAATTAATATTTTATGGTGGTTCAAAATTAATATTTTATAGTTCATAATTGATATTTTACGGATCTATGTAAATTTGTGGTTCAAAATTGATATTTTATAATTGACAGTTTATTGTAAACATATTATACTGGATGACTATTTCTAGATAGACACCATATTATAGGATCTGATGTGTAATTTGTAATCCTAGCTCTCCCTATTTATTGATAGGGAGATTCTCCATCAGATTAATGATAATACAGCTCTACTATCTCCCTAAACTTTGTGTCCTTTATTTCTTTACGTTTTCTTCCCGCAATTATTTATAATCTTGTTTGTTCATCAATCCAACAGGAAATCATTCACAACACGTTATCAGCACGAATCGCTCTGTTCGTTGGATTGATTATGAAAAATTATCAAACCCAATAATTTGGTTGAGAAGATTAATCAATGTAAGATTTCTATTCATTAAATATGAATTCATGAGTTTTGCCGAAATCGGAATTTGAATCTTTTATATTTTCAACTCTTAAAAAACAAATTCGCCAATATTTTTTTTACGGACTCGGTTGGACTTGACCAATTTTTTCTTGTTTTAGTTTTCTTGATCCTATTCAGATTGACAATTATTAATCAATCTCTCTGTTGCATGAATTAATTTTATGTTTTCACTTGAGGCTTTGTGTTGGCAGCCTTATTTTGTTTCCTGTAACATTGAAAGAAAAAAAGAAGTCTGTCATTTGGATCGATTTGTATCTTGAAATTATTTACAGAACTTTGATTATTTTACGATGAGATGCAGGGGTACTGATCGCTCCTAAGAGCTGATCCCCCTAGCTCCATCATCGGTCGCAAATCGTAGCCGAAAAGCCATGAACGGCGGCGAAAGACTCGGGTAGAATGGCTCAAAGCCGAACTCTTTCGATTCGCTTTAACGCCTAGAAATCGAATTTTACTGCTGAAATTGACCCCCATTGAAATTCGAGCACAATGGCATAAGAATCGCCGCCTTCGGCTGCCAGATGAGCCGCCAGCGTTGAAAAACCCGGCTGGCCTCCCCTGGATCGTATACCCAATATACGGGCTCGAGTATCTCACCCTGAAATCTAACTTGTTCGATGAAACTGGGAGAGGGGTTTTGACCCCCTTGAATAAACGAACTCGTCGGTACCTCTCTCGCTCCAAACGGTGGCCGGAGGTGAGAGATACGGGCGAAAAACCGATCGCCCTCTCCACCCGACGGCGCGACCCAGAGTTGCTATATGGGTTAAAATCCTTACCCGGTTAAGCAGTAACCCTACCCGTCCGGTTGCCCGCGCCCGCCCCGGCCCATTTGCCCGATCCTGGCCCACACACTGCCGGTCAAACCTGTGCGCCGTGGGTCCAATCCGAGCGCCTGATCCGCTGTTTATTCCGCGCCTGGGCCGCATGTTTGGGCCTTGAGCCCTTTTCAACTTGGGCTGCACCCCTTCCTTGGGCCTACTAGCCCCACTATCTGCCCACTTTGGACTGCTTCTCTCTTTGAGTTGCTGGACCATTTAACTAAATTATATGTGGGCTGCCATTTTTTTTAAACAAATGGCTAATATGGGCTTATTGAGTTTTTCTTTACTCATTAAAACAGTTTTTGCTACATTTGTTTTTGGAAACTGTTTGATGAGTGGTTGCCCAGGCGAGCAACCATTTCATCACAATTGCGAGGACCAGTCACGCGAGCAAAGGCGAGGAAGCTGATTACTGGCTTTAGCGAGCTAGTAGCGAGCAGAAGGTGGGAGGAAACTGGCGAGCTGAAAGAGGGACAGATTATGTCACTATTCATGGTTGGCGAGCAAGGGACTGGCGAGCTTGTGGCTGACGGTTGACATGCGAGCAGCTTCATGGGTGGCGTGCATCTTTGTGCTCGGCATACTCGACAACGAGTCAGTCAGAAACCTTTTCCATAAGGGATTCCATTTTTGGTTGCCTATTCCTGTTTTCTTAGCATTCAAGGTTTCCTATTCAGTTTCCTAGTCCCCAAAGGGTTACTAATTAAGTAAGTTTCTTATTTGGTTTCCTAGTTTGAGTTGTATTTATTTTCTTTTCATATTAGGATTTTCTATTTAGTAGTTTTCTTATTCCAAGTTAACTTATGATTTCAATTTTATAGCCTATATAAAGGCTTCCATTGTATTCAATTAAATTCAGTTTTGATTATCAATTAAATTGAAAGCTTTTGCTTGTTCGAAAATTCTCTTGTGAGATTTTCTTTATTCCGAATTCTTTGTTCTTGAGTTCTTATTCTTGAACAATTAATTCCACTATTAAGTTCTTAGATTAATCAAGATCTAGGGGTTTAATAGCATTCACCTTGTTGTGTTTTTGGTTCATTCAAACAATCGCGTTTGTTGGGTCAATTAGCCGTTCCCCAAGCCTTACCAATTAACGTTCCTTTGTTTCCGTTGGAGAAAGGGTTCTTAATCATCCATTGATTAAGGGTTCTCTCATCAAGTGGTATCAGAGCTAATTTTAATTGGTAAGATCACTTCCATATACACCTATCCTATAAACTATGGCGTCACCAAGGCAAGACGAAGGAGGAAATCTCAACCTACAGGAATTTCAGCAATTCGTGATTGAAGAATGCAACAAAGTCAATCAGAGGATGAACGACTTCAGAAAAGAGCTCGATGAGATGAGTCGTTCCAATCGCGACTAAGTAGGAGGGGTCTGATGAGGGGCAGCGCGCGGCAGGGTGAAGAAGAAGAGTATGAGCGACAGCACGAGGCTAGAGGTCGCTTGGGGGAAGCACAAGACAGAAATCTGGGGAGTATAAAGATGAAGATTTCAGTTTTCCAAGGCAAGGCCGGTCCAGAAGCCTACTTGCAGTGAGAGAGCAAGGTGGATCGAGTATTCAACTGTCATAACTACTCGGAAGAGAAGAAGGTTAACCTCGCTCAGATTGAATTTACAGGTTATGCTATTATCAGATGACCAAGAATAGGCGAAGATATGGCGAGGAGCCAATTGGTTCGTGGGAGGAGATGAAGAGGGTCATGCGACGAAGGTTTGTTCCCTTGCATCATGATCGCGAGCTTAAGCAGAAGTTGCAAGGGCTGAGGCAGGGCAGTAAAACAGTCGAGGAGTATTTCGAAGAGATGGAGACTGCTGATTATATAGGACTCTTTTCCATACCTAAGTGCGTTAGTTTCGAGCATTTTATTGTGTTTTGATATGTGTTTTTAGTGTTTTGATAATTACAGAGGCCTACGAGCAAATCTGATGAAAGTACAAAGTGCAGGGGCAGAATTGTCAGAAGTGGAAAAAAGCTGAAAAAAAAGTGCAGCGAAGCAGCGCTCAAACGCGGCGTCACAGCGCTCGAGCGTCGCAGCGCCCAAAGCGCTCGCACCAGAAAGCCAATTTTGGAAACTGTATCTTTTGCAATCCTTTCACGATTTGGACTCTTCAAGGTCGGTTTTGGAAGCCCATTTACACCAGAAACACGTGAAGACACATTAGGATATTTATTTTATATTTATTAATATAATTTAACTTTTTAGAATTAATTAGGAATTTTCCTATTTTAGGTATTTAAGCCCAAAAGTTCTCAAAACTTAGGGTTATACTTTTTGGGAGGCTAGGAACCGTTCTTGAGAGCTGGAAAGGAAAAACACCAGGTTTATTTTCTTCTCTTTGATTGATTCCATGAATATGATTATTAATACTTGGTTTTATTTCGTTTCAGTTATGAACTAATTTCCATTCTTCCTAGAGGGAAGATGGAACCTATGTTAGAAACCTTGATTTGATGAAATATTAATATTCCAAGAGTGTTCTTTTGATTCATTTGTATTTTCTTGTTCTTAATGCTTTCAATAAACCGACCACTTGTTGAATTGATCTCTAAAATTGAGGTTTGCGCCCGTGAGGGGGAATCTTGATTTAGGCCTAGAAAATACAGTTTTAGGGATCATGGTGTCGTGAGACCCTTGAGCCTAAGATAATCGTTCCACTAAGAATCTATACTTAATGAGTCTATAACGCCTATCAGCGGACAGGGACGTCTGATTATACGGTTATAGATCTGGACCCACTTCGCCCGTGAGGGGTTGTAGGCTATTTTTGTTTCTCGATTAGTGAATCTTGGAATTAATCTTGGGATATTGGTATTCATCAATCATTGTGACTAACTAGGGAAAGTCGGAACTCTAGGATCTTTTAATCATACTCTCTACATCCCAAGTAGTTTACTATTAGGAAATTTTATGCTTTAATTAGTTAATCAAAAAAAATTCTATTTTTCGGTAGTTCAGATAAAATAGGTATCGTTATAATTACAATAATCAATAGAATTAGCACTAGTCCCTGTGGGTACGACAACCTACTTACTCTATATTAAAAACACGATACTGTGCACTTGCGGTTTTGTACGCACGTTTTGTGTGTATCAACTGCCATGATCATGTGTAACATCGAGGAGGATGATGAGACGACCATGGCGAGGTTCATGCATGGCTTGGATCGCGAGATCACAGATATTGTCGAACTACACCATTATGTTGAGGTCGAAGATATGCTGCATATGGCGATCAAGGTTGAGAAGCAGCTCAAGAATAAGCGAGCTAAGGCAGCACCGAAGTTTCCAAATAGTTCGGCGAGATGGGGAGTTAATAGCTCGGCTCAGCAGCCGAAGGTCGCAACGACTAAGGGGAAAGAAGCTGAAACCAGTGTGCCGACCAAGACTCCGGTTCCATCAACTTCAACATCGACTAAAACGCGAGACATCAAATGTTTCAAGTGTTTTGGAATGCAATGCCCCAACAGGAGGGTTTTAGTTATGGGCACAAATGGGGAGTATGAGTCAGCTGGTGAGGAAGAATTCGAGGACATGCCTGCTTTGAGCGAGGATGAGTGCCGCGAGGATGATTCAGGAGTTCAGGCATTGGTGGTGATGCGAGCTCTAAATATGCAAGTCAAGGAGGATGACACAGTTGCTGTTCAGAGGGAAAATATCTTCCATGCGAGGTGTCAGGTGCATAATAGGCTGTGTAATTTGATCATTGACAGTGGGAGTTGTGTGAATGCAGCGAGCACTTTGATGGTTAATAAACTGAGCCTTATGACTATGAATATGATTATGTATTTATACTCAACGACTACTAATGAATTATTTTTGCAGACTAGAAGAGTATACAAGTGAAAATTAACATGTTGTGCCCTTGAATATTACATAGAACTGCCTTTCAATCAAAGAAAATTGCAAAAATTCTGGAAAACACGAAGTTCAGAAGTGGCACGCCCGTGCCAATCACTTTGGATTTCAAACAGGACAGTGGCACGGCCGTGCCACCCTCGTTTTAAGCAAAAATCTTGTGCGGCTTTTTCATAATTTTTCCGAACCCAAAACACCCATACCAGTTTTTCAGCGCCAAAAATCGCAATTTTTCACCAAAATCTCAATTTTCAACCGAATTCGCTCAAATTTCTTGCAAATTCAAGCTTATAATCATCTTCTAAACAAAACCTAGCAAGAATTTGAGTCGATTATTCATTAAATCACTCAATTTCACATCACCCATTTACATAAACCCAGCTTTTCAAAAACCCAATTCTCTTCACAATTTTGCGATGTCTTCAAGAGGGAACAAGAGGACAAGGGGACAATCAAGCCAACAAGGTGCACAACAACGATTCAACCTTGCTAGATATTCGGCTCACGCTACCGGATTGGATGGTGACGAACAAGCGAAGTATAACTCACTTTCCTCAAGAGGGGTAGCACCTTGTAAGTATTTTGATACTTTCACTATGCGAGTTATGCAAATTGAACTTGATGTTAACTCTAGGGTTCAAGCTATGGGTATTGGTAGTATGCTCTCGGCCGATTGGCCTAGTTATAGATTAATGACCTATAAATTTCTTGCTTCTTTTAATTATGATCATCGTATTGATGAAGTCCGGTTCTGGTAGGCTAATAGATAATTTGTATTGAAAAAGAATGATATAGCTCAATTGTTCCATTGGCCAACCGAGAATACGGTGGCGATGCCGGAAGGCACCGAAGCCAAATTCTGGAACGTATTGACTGAGGGACATGTTGGTGAGTATCAGGCCAAGCGTGCTAACATCTCTAGCATGAGATGGTACTCTTATAGATATTTTTATAGAGTGCTTGGCCATACTATGATAGGAAGAAGTGATAGCTATCACAAGCTCACTAAGTGTGATCTTGCTATACTATATAATTATCATTTTTCTGTGCCTATTGATTTCACTGCTATATTATTGAAAAGGTTTAAGCAGGTTCAAACTCGAAACACCGGTAACATTGTTATTGGTGGGTTTATAACTGCTATTGCTATGCATGTTACAACGTTTAACCCTGCTGCTACTAACCTTGTCCCGATAGAGGGAGAGAATGGCATACAGAAAATTGATGGTGTTGTGATGGCCCATATGGGTTTAGTAAGGATAGGAAGATCGGATCAATGGTAATTTGTAGATCGTACTGAGGACCCGATTGATGGTGATCAAGATGAGGAAGATAAAGACGAGGAGGAACCACAGCAAATAGGGATGGACCGAGGTGGCTCGAGACTTCCCAACAACAATAGGGTCAATATCAGCATCAAGGTTATGGGCATATGCCTAACTTTGATCAATTCTACAATGAGTTTGGTACGTTTCATCAAGAAACTAAGCAACGACTTGACATGTTTGGTGAGAAGATCTCGGCTACACGCTGGTCCTCGGGCTGCAATCTGAGCAATTGGCTCAATTCTTCGCAATTATGCAGTTTCACCCACAGCCTCCACCCCAATAGACATTAGGAGGTATCGTACTATTTCCTTGACTTTATTTCTGTGCTTAATTTCATTTTTATGCCATCGAGGGCGATGTCAAGATTTAAGTCTGGGAGGGTACGAATATGTGTATTCATAGTTTGTTTTATTGTTTTTGTGCTTTTGGGCATTTATTTGAAATTCTTGACTTATTTTGTTTTGTTTCGAGTTGACAAGTTGCTTTAGCCCATAAGTACCTTTGTTTTTTTTGTGACTTATGCTAAGCAGTTGTGAGAATATATGTGATTATCTGATAAGTTTCCATGTTTTACTAAGAAAGTAGAGTAGCAATTCTTGAACCTTGTTTTCTATAGTCTAAATTTGTAATTGAAATTGATGTTCTGTTTGCGTCAGTTATTAAGAGTTTGATTCACTTGAACGCATACGGGCACGCTAGTACTATGTAGAGAGCAGGTAGATGCAGATAGGAGAAATAAAGATGAAAGGTCTATTTGATTGCAAGAAAGAAAAGTGAAAATTGGGGTTGGAATAAATGAAGTACAAAGTGTACATCCCCCGTGGCATGAAAGGGAATCAATAAGGAAAAGAGATGAATTCAAAAGAAAAAAAAATATATGTTAGAATCCCTTGTGCAAAAGAAAGCGAAACAGCCACCCTTTCATGTCAAAAGAGTGCTAACTTGCACCACGGTGATTGTTTGTGCTATGCACAAGTCACTTGGCGAATTAAAAGAAAATATTATGCAAAGTAAGGAACTAAAATGAGTCAGACAAACTGGAAGTCCGGAAATAACCTTGACGTTGATTTGAGCTTTTGAAATAGTAGCTAGCAACAATTAATTCATGTAAAGTGGAACATTCTCTTATTTCTGACATGGACTTTACTGATAAAGTAAATAGTCTATTTCTAGTATAGATTATAATGTTGGGATGAGTTAAGCTATTTTTATGTCATAATTTTGTGGTGAATTGTGATGATAATTGTATATATGTTTGCATTGCTAGTATAAGGAATTTAGTGGGTATATTCACTGCAAACCCTTACGAGACATGACTCGTCCATTATAAATAATTTAGGGGTTTAAAGGCTTGTTGCAAATGCTAAGTACAAACGAAAGTGAGTTAGGATTTATTTTATGATTATCTTATGTTTTGTTTTGATCGGGACGGCCAAAAGGCTAAGTCTGGGAGTGTTGATAGCACTCAAATAGGTATTATTTTAGTACTATTTCTATGACTATTTTGGTATGATTTTATGAGACTTTATGCTTGGAATGGTTAATTTTGATGAATTTCAGGAATTCCAAGCCAAGGAAGAGAAAATATGAGAAATTGTGCAAAAAGGAGCCAAAAGGGTCGAAAACTGGAAGTACAAGGGCTGAAGAAGGAAAAAGTAGACGATTCTTACGGGAATTGGGACAGAGTACAGGGCACGGCCGTGCCCTAGCTTGGCACGCCCGTGCCACTTATGTACGAGGCTTCGGGATTTTCTATGTAATTAGGGTTTTCTGGACTTTCAGTAGGGTTATCTGGCAGTCTTATAAAAAGTACTGTTCCAGCAGCTTTTAGGAGAACAATAAGAACATCACTAGGGAGAAACAACGTATTTTCATATGCTTCTTTGTATAAGGATTTTAGCTAAGTCGAGTACGAAGCCAGATCCAGGGGTTCCAGCTAGCATTTCCCTTAAGATAGTCTAGAAATGTCATCTCAAAACCATCGATCCGACCTTCTTTGGCCAGATCTTCCAACCTTTTCACAATTACAGTTCACAGCGCCCTTGAAGCAATTACACTCTATTCTCCGCTAGCTGTACTCCTTCACTTCGTTCGTCCCCATTCGAGGAGGAGCTTATCAAGCAGACAGACTTTCTTTTGCTTCCTCTTGCCTATGAAATGGAATCCTTACCCGAACCGGTAAAGCAGCTAATCAATAAGGGTATTAAAGAGTTCCGTTTTTTGCTCACTCGTAGGGGTCCGGACCCCCACAAAGGGGGAGGGAGTCGACTGAACATCTCCAATTCCCGGTTCCGCTAGCTCTTCTTTATTTACGAAATAAGTGCTAAAGATTTTCTTTATACTAAATTACCTGAGTCTGATTATTATATACTAGATGATTTCGGTCAGTATACACTAGAAGGTTTAATAATTCATGTCTTAGGAATTTTATTTCACAGTGCCGATAGTTCTACTATGGTTCGTGCATCATCTTTGACAGTTACCCAGCTTACTTTATAGTGGTAGAACCGAACGATAAGACAAGTAAACGGCTAGCCTAGGAGTGGAAACGTCTGAGAGAGCGCTTCGCGAATCGTGTGGCGCGGTGAAAGGTTCCCGTTGGGCTTTCCGGATAGGTCGTCTGAGGGTTCGCCGCGGTTCATTGCTGTGCTTACACACTAGGCTACCCTTTTCCGAAAGCTCCGCTGGACCACCTCGACCGAGAACTATATGTTCTCCCTTTTCGAATAGGAACTCTCATAGTGTCTTGGAAGAAAAAAGTATGAAGAATGCGTGAGGTTTCTTATTCTGGGCAAAGAAGTCCCCCTCCGACAGCCGCCCGACGAGTCATACACTTAGAAGGCCCCTCCCCGCAGTGCGCCCTTTAAAAGAAAAGTGTTCGGAACACATACCGAAAGGGTACTAATTAAGCCGACCACACGTGTCGGGTGAGCAAGAGCCGCTTCGTCACAGTACTGACTTATGGGCTAACTCATCCACACCTGCGCCCACTGACCGCCGCGCGTGGCTTCCGGGTCACCTAAGTTCTATCCGAAGAAGGAAGACTAGTCAGAGGTCTCCCCCTCGAAGGGGGACGAGCGAAGCGAAGGGGGTGACACGAACTCAGATCCGGACAAAATGAAGATTCGATCGAAAGTTGGGAACATGGAAATACGGGGCCGAAAGAGACCCCTTGCCACCCGTATTTCAATTCGGAAGCTGCTAGGTTCACCACCACAGCATTGCATGCAAGGGGAGCTCGCTCGATTCGCAGAATGGTCCGACTCGTAATTTACTTCTGACTCCGAAGCCCCAAATCCTTGATTTGGCCAGGAAAAACTGCACTGGTCAGAAAAGCGAGAACTAGAAATTCTCCCCAAGTAGGATTTGAACCTACGACCAGTCAGTTAACAGCCGATCGCTCTACCACTGAGCAGTTTATGGCTTTCGACTTCCCTTCTTTCCAGTTCTAGAGTGGAGTAAACTAGTTGTCCTAAGGTTCGATCGGTAGAAAGAGTAGCTAACTCCCAGGGGCCTATAGTAGCTTCTTTCTGAGGATCTTTCTATTCCTGGTTTCTGCGAAAGAGAGAGGGAATTTACGAAGAAAGAGGTTCCGGCTGGCAAGGGTTGGCTCATCAAGTGATGGATTTCTTTGAAAATAACCAAGGTGGCGTTGGCCATTTAGCCCTTTCCTCTTCATGTAGATCTTTCTGGCACTTTTCGCACATCTTTCCTCAACAACTTCGTAGGCCTCAGGAACAGGACTCCTTTGGTCCGATACCAAGAGAGGTATCTCGGTTCTAGCATCTACCTTCTTAGCTCCCGCCTTCTCAAACTCAAGCAAGAACAAATCACTCTCTCATTTCGCTCTTTCTGAGTGAATGCATGAGTGGTTCAAAGATCGGAAAAGGGCTTTGTCTACTTTTCACCCTAGGTGAGTATAAAAATTATCAATTTATTAGGACCAATGTTTTGAGGGAGGGAAAGCGTGGTTGACAAAAGACTTCTAGGAGGCGACTGGAGTGCTTTCCACTGATGGAACAACCGGGAGAAATTGACTTAGACTGGTGGAATTAGCGCAGGAGCTAAAACAGGGCCTAACCTCAGAGTTTCTTCATTTATGTCCTGCTTACGTGGGTCTCCCCAATGTCGTAGGTTCAAATCCTACAGATAAGTCAAGTCCCTTCGGTCAGTTCGCTCAGGTGGCTGTTGTGCCGCTCCACTTCTCCTTTCTGTACTATGGAAAGCCCTTATCTCTTCTCTCGCTTGCTTTAGAAATTGGAACTCCGAACTTGAGAGTTTGATATCCGCCTATAGCTGTCAAAAGTTGTTACGCGCTTAAGCTAAGGATCGTAGCCACTCGGCCAAAAGAAGAGGAGTCTAAGTCGTTACCTTATTCGAATTGTCCTGCAGCTACCACTAGTTAATATATCATTTATGGGAATATTTGAATATTCGAGATGTATCTTCCATTCTTCGTAAGTTTCTCATGAAGAAACAATGATATTCTATGTGCTTCTTTGGATAAATCTTTAAAATGCAATGATGTGGACTTGGATCATTTCCATTCATA
>JAOWAN010058463.1:0-12632 GCA_028566635.1 Lobelia cardinalis
TTTAATAAGATGAATTAAGTGGTATTTAGATCTGAAAATAAAAATTTACCAAATGGTCTGAATTATCAATTGTCTTACCGAATCAGATGTAACCCCCTTTAAGAGGTTGATTAAGTGAAACAAACAGCTCCTAAGTTTAACTTTGAAAGTATTCATTTTTGATAAAATATTTGTGTGCTCAGAAAGAAAATATTGGATTATAGAACCATTGGACCTTAGGATTTGAGAAATGCAGTGAGTAAATCAATAAGCAACAAGACAGTAAATGAAAGAGCTGTAAAGTAAAGCACACTTTGATTTATAGAGGTTCACCACTAATGGCTACGTCCTCAATCAAGCTGGTCAAACTTGAATTTGTGAGAAAATCCACTAAATATATCAGTGTCGATCTTATGCAAACAAAGTGCATAAGCCTTTAAACAATAATAAGGAAAAAACAAAGAGAATACTTAAAACACAATATCAAATCAGGAAAGGTGACCTATGCACTCGTGTGTGTTTATAATATCACCAAACTGTCTCCTTGAATCTTAGTGTGGGAGGTTGTCCTAATGTTCAATTAGGGGTGGCAATTTGTGAACCGATTAAACCCGTGGGTTTATAAAATTTTCAAAATTAACCTATTTAAGTGAGTTATAATCATTAAATTTGAATCTATTTAACATTAATTTACTAAATATGTTTAAATATATTGATTATCACACACGTAAATAGGTTAATTTTACAAATTTTATAAACCCGCGGGTTTAATCGGGTCACAAATTGTCACCCCTATGTTCAATGATTTACAATAACATCTAAGAGACTAAGACTCTACTTTTGGCTAGGAACATCAGGGTTGAGTACTAAAAATATCATCTTTACTCAAAGAAAATTTGATCACAAGAGTATTATAAACTCAAGAACCAAATTTCACAAAGGGTAAGTGGCTTGTATTTTCAGCAGCGTATGGCTTCAACCAAGTTTGAATGATGCAGATGGTCCTCTTTTTATAGACTTGAAATCTTCAATCGAAAACCTTCTGGGCACTGTCCTTAGGGACACGTGTTGCATTTTTAGAGGCTTATTAGGAATCTAATAACGCCTTTCGGATTTTTGTGCTGGAAAATTAGTGGCGAATCTTTTCCTTGGATATGCTCGGTACTAGGTTGTACGATGATTGACAAGTGTCCACAAATCCGTTGAGATGCGCTTTTGTTGACATATTTGAATCTTCAAAACAGGACTTAACGGAAATTCGATTATACAAATTTGCCTTTGTCGCGAATACCTTGAACATCAGCCTTCAACGGAAGCCTTTGTGATAAAACAAAGGTAGCCTTGGTTTCCAAGGGTTTCGTGAGAACACTTGGAAATATAAGAGTGTGAATTTACATTTTTAATCTCGAAATAAAAACAAATGGATACCTTAATGTTACATAGTCATTTCAAAAATTGTTTACTTAGACATTATTCATTAACGTTTACTCTAATTGATTGAAAATAATATGTAAAGAATAAACATTAATTTAAAATGATTTTGGCAATTAATCAAATCTAAAAGAACATATCCTAATAATTTTGTTCTATTATTAATGCCATGACATTTTTATTTCGTGCCAAGTCAACTTAGGGACCTAATGCTAAAGTAGTAGGCACATTATTAATCTAATGGTTATTCGAAGTGACAAAGCGTGGTTTAACAAACCTGGATCTAACCTATGTCTAAGTTTATTAAATGGCAACCCGCATAAGCGCACAAAAACAGTTTATATGAGCTCACAACAAAAGGATGAATGAATGAAAAGGGTACCTTGTGTGTGCAACACAGGAAACAAAACTTAAAGAAAATTAAGAGTTTGAGTTTAGAAAGTTTTGTTTTGAGAGAGTCTATTGGAAGACTTCTAGCAGGGTCTTTGAGCAGTTAATCACTATCATTGAACATCTTGCCCTTGTCTTGTGGATTTGAGGGTTTTGGCAAGTTTTCTGTTGGCTTTCACTCTGGAGACCTCTCTTTTCCTTCAATAGCTTCACTGCCTGATGCCTTGTCCACGATAAGTTTTCTGAATTCTCCACGGACTTCCCTTCTGGTTTTCCTTAGCAATCTTTCAAATTCCATATCAAAGTCATCTATGAGATCATTATCAGAATCCTCATATTCATCAATTTGCTTGTCTTCATCAGAATCAATGGAGATCTCTAATAAGGATTTGATAAGATTCTTCTTCTTCCATATTTTCTTCATCTTCTTCTCAGCGAGGTCAAATTGTTGATCCTTCAAGTATTGTAAGACCTCTACTTCAATTTCAGTTGGACTGGGAGGCAATGCATGTCTGTTCTCTTCTGGAAGTTGGTTAATATACCCTCTCAAGTAATCATTTTCTCAGATTAAGCTTCTGAGTAAGGCACGACATAATCTCTCCTCTTTCATAGAGTTAATAGCCACTTACTCAACAATAGCAACCTTTGCTCTGAGGGCTTCTGTTCCGTGCACTCTTTTATCCACAGTAGTTGTATAATTGGTGTTCATGATGAAGCGTGCAGACTTGTTCACAACATGACTTACAAATTGCTTACGAGAGGAAAACATCAAATCCAGAGCACTGCTAAGTCTGATGTTTGTCTCTTATTGGCTCAAATGGAGGACATCCATCTCTCCGTTTTGTGAATCTTGTCATCAAGGGAATCAACGAAAGACACCATATGGCCTAAGCTTTCAACATTGAGCTTTGCAGTGGCCAGGACAGTATCATGAAAGGTAGAAGATGTATCTGTTGTGGTTGCTGGAATGTTGGATGTAGGTTGGATAGGCAACGAATGAGGAGCCGGATCAAGGGTAAGGGATGAAAGGGTCAGAAGGAATAGATGGATCAAGGGCTACATCTTCTTCAGAGGTTCCTGGCAAAGTTTCAAGGGTTTATGGTATTGTCCGGAGGGTATCTATATGAAAGGTTAAGCTGGGGTGAGGGTATGAAATCTTGTGCCTTGAGCAATTGCACCTTAGATTTAGATACCATTGACTGTAATATGGCTCCATAATCTTGTGTGAAGTCAAACTTTTCCACCTTTATCTCTATATAGAAGGAATCATCCTGTCACTCTCCATCCTTTTTCTTTACACCCACCGAACTAGAACAAACTGAAGAACACTAAAGAATGCAGAGAGAAAAAGAGAAGCTGGTGATTTCATCAGGGCTCCTTTCTGCACAAGGAGTCTTTTTAAATACTCTCCCCAAATGTAACCACTGACCAATTAAGACGGACATAATGTTGTAGTTAATACATAATTATTCTATGTTTAATGACTAAAAATTCAAATGTTTTTTAATTGAAGACAATGTAGAGAGAAAAAGAGAAGCTAAATTGATAGTTAATACATAATTATTCTATGTTTAATGACTAAAAATTCAAATGTTTTTTAATTGAAGACAATGTAGAGAGAAAAAGAGAAGCTAAATTGAAGACAGCAAAACGTTGGGTTGATTAGACCCTCTATTTTGATCCGCAGGTGCGGGCATCCAAGCGCACACAAGTCGAGCTAACCTCCGATCACACCCTCTGTGCGGGCGCACATGAGGGAGTGACATGTGATATAATGTTCCTAACAAGTTTAAACACTACTAGAGTGCTATAAGTTATAAAGTCCATTACACTTAGTATCCCCAACAATGTGGGATAACTCCACTTTAGCTTTGACACTTCACTTTTCAATTTCCCAACAATCTCCTCATTCATCCTTCCATGTGGAACAAACCAATATGAGAGCAAACTCTCTATTTTTCACCAATGTGGGACAAACTGATGTGAGAGTAAACTCTCCACATTTGCTCAACAGTTGTCGGACAAAAAGTTGAGGAGATGCGGAAAGCACAGAGAACCGATGAAATTCTGGAGGCGGATTAGTGATTGATGAACAGACATGATGAGAGATTTGGTATTCCGAAAGTGAGCAATTATATCAAGTTTTGACACCTTAAAATCATATTTGAATTAGCAGTACATACCAAGTTTTCTATGGTAGTCATAGCAATCTTCCTTAGTATGATTTTCTGTGGCAGAGATCACTTGTGGGTCATATACATCCTGGGACAATCTCAGTCCTATGAATGGTCCATTGTACTAATCAATACAAATATTGTTTGGCTGATCAAGAAAAAAGTTTGTTCACTCATTCATAACCCATCTCTTGGGTCTTCGCGTCAATTGTCTCCTTGGATGCCGCTACATGGGAGTTTTTAAGTTCCTCAAACTGCAAAAAAGATGTTCACCTTATATTAAAATGAATATTAGTGTAGAAAATGAAACAGCTCCATGCACAATTATGAACACCTAAAAGAAAATGGTCAAACAGTACATTCATTTTTGGGACAAAAATACAAACTTAATCTAGAAGATTGCATGTACTACACCAATGAAATGAACTACCTCAACTGTGTATTATCTCCATCCCTGGACAGGATATCAGTTATGAATTCTTTGCTTTCAAATTTTGAACAGTTTACAAATTTCATCAAACTCCCACCTTTGAGCAAGTGCACAAATAAATGTTCAATCACTTTGGTATGAAGACAACAATGCATCCATCCTCCTCTCTTGTATAAACATCAAGCACACACTGTAAATTCTGAATATAAGTCCAACTATCATTTGGATCATCCTGACACCTCTGCTTTAGATAAACACAATTACACAACACAAAGTCTGACCTTAGTGTTTTTGTTTTTTGGGAGGGTGGTGCGTCCTCAGTATAATAAAATTCAATGACAAAGACATGAATTCCTATAGAGTAAACAACCACGAAAGTTACAGTTTTGCAATAAAACGGTAAAAAGTGATCGTCAAAACTTAAATTGACCGTAAGTGCATCCTTAACTTTAAAAGGTCAACGAGTGCAACACCTAATCATACTCTTGTAACTAAACAAAAATATAGGGGGTACATGTTAATAAACAAGTTCATGTTTTCTAAGATCTATTATTACATAGATTTAATTGTTTCCTTGACTCCATTCCAGCCGTGTGCCGTGAGCGAGTGCAAAGAAGGCCTTCACGTTTGAGTTAGGCAGCATCTCTCTGAGACGTACTCCGTGATCAACAATCTTTGAGCCTTCATATTTAATAATGTCGTTGCATTCCGGGTCCTTTTCGGATTTGGGTGCGAGGAACAAAGCTCTGAGACTGGCGGAGTAGTCTGAGTAGTGCGTTGGGGGTAACATACATTTCAAGTCAGTAGTGCCTTGAGCATTGCTGATGATGTAAGTCCACCAAGCGGATCCTTTCATCACAAAAGTGTCGACAGTCTTGCAAGGTATGCCGAGCATTCTGAAGATGGGGATATAAGACTGATAGTCGGTGATGTTGAAGTGTGTATTCTTCCGACCTTCGTCTGGGGTGCCTTCTGGGTACGTGGGAGCCATGATGTAGTTGGTTTCGTAACTGTGGGTTTCGAAGGTTCCAAATTCCTGAATGGCGAGGGCCAGGGGCAGTGGTAACTCAACCTCCTCGGTATAAAGGGGGTGAGAAGTATAGCGGGTCGCTAATTTACCGTGGGCACGGTGGATGTTTCGCAACTTTGCGTAAAGTGCAGACATACATGCGTCAACGATAAGAGGGACAATGTCCTTTATCTCTGAGGTGATTTCCGACATGCGGTATGAAGCTTGGTCTAAGAACCTAACTTTAAGTGCACTAGTCATTACATCAGTGATGCAACGGCAGATCTCCTCTACATCCAGATTGAAAGTAAGCATTTCAAGCTTCTTCTTTCCGGGTGGGCGGGCAAAACCGATTTCTTTGCAGTTTTCCAGCTTAGATAAAACTTGGGCATTGAATTTGAACGACAGTCGAGCGCGTTCAAGTAGGATGAGTTCAGCGTCATCTTGAACGGTAGACTTGGAAGTCGAATCTCCTTGATTCGCGGGGAAGCTGATAGCAAGTGCTGCTTCACGCTTCTTTTGAGCTCTTAACGCTTCTTCATCGGAAGCTTCAGCGGATCTCTTTCCGAGAACGGAGTCCTGTTGAGCAGAAGTGCTAGTCATCTTGAGGGCGTTACGGATTAGAAAATTCTAAAAGTAATTTCAATAACTTTATAAAACAATGATATTTCCCTGGATCATTATCAAAGTCTGACCTTAGTTAAGAAATATGTTCCAGCAATAACAGGAACGCATTTGAAGAATCCTTTTCTTTTCTTGATTAGTATCCTTCCATACCATTTGAAGAATCCTTTTCTATTCTAAACCCTCCGTCCCAAAACAAAAAGTAGTTCTATTATATCTTGCACGCATTTTAAAGAGAAAGCTCCAAATACTTGAACCATTCTTAAATTACAAAAAAATTGCGGTATATTTTGATGGGACAAATATTTCGGGACGGACAATTAAGGAAATGTGGACAATTATCCTCGAATAAACCATAAAGCGTTCTTCCAAGACTCAGTATATATGCCGTCAGTCCTCATATTCCCTTCCATTTTTCTCTGTAAAAAGGAATAAGAGCCAACCACAACAGATACCTACTTAACCCTCAAACCTAGCTTTATTTATTTAAGGGGAAAAAAAGCCTTTCACCAATTGTAAGAGCTCCAAAAAAAGAACGTCATCATAGCATACACTCCAAAGTTCCTGGACAAATCTGCCCTGAAAACCGAGGTTATTAATCATATGTCCGGTAGGCGGTAACTTTACACGCAGTTTGCAACAATTTTATACCCTCTTCATTCAATCAATAGTCAAACACCTATTAAAGCAAAATGCAAAGAAACACCACCTTTGTAGACTCCTTGGACTTGACAATCGTATTTCAAAGATAATCTTCGCCAATGGCACCAAATCACTATAAAAGATCATTCACCTCGATTTGAAAAAGTCCATCGCCAAGCCCAAGCCTTTGAAGAAATAAATGATCAAGAAAAACCAGCTATAGGAACATGTATTCCTTAGAACTCTGGGCTGATGCATCCATTCCTAATATTTTTACACAGCCATCATGGATGTCATCCTAACCACCAAAGAACCCCCTCATGATATATCCATCTACGATGTTTAACAGCATTTCCACAAACATTATACATTTTACATCTCTTATGTTCCCATCCATTTAAATTCCAGCCGCAAAATGTTCTCAACTAGTACATATAAAATTATTCAGTTAAATGAATTTCAACGTGTAGCCAGAATACTATAGGATATTACGGTGGAAACATGATCTCAAGCCTCTCCTAAACATACACAAATGTACCAACAAGCACTTACATTAGTGGTATCCCCTTCACTTCCCTCACACGAAGGCTAGGGATTCAAGCCCCCTAAGATATTTCCTGGCATTAAGCCCTCTTTGTTATTCTTGTACGTTCTAATTAATAAATAATAAGGGTTGGAGTAAGGTCTATATCACCTTCAACTTTTTTTTTTTTAAAGTAGACAAATGCTTATCCTAGCTGATCCGTATATGACATCAGATATATTAACAGAGATTATGTCACACACAAAAAGAAAAGAAGAGGCTTCAAATTTATGTTTGATAACAGATTTTGTTTTTGAACAATAAACATAGAACAGAATGAAGAGCATCAAGGGGACGCAATCTAAGGTATAGGAAGAAAAAGCAAAAGCTATACCGTAAACAGGAAACTACCAAACAAAAATTACACCAAGCTCCCAGCCCACCCTAAAATGTCATCAAAACTTCAAAATACTCCTGGCGAAAAGTCATTCTGTTCAAGAACAAGTCCAGCATTATTACCCAAAAATGTCAGCAGACTACCCAGTCTCTATTTGACCAATAATAAAACAGGTTCAGCATATAACCCCTTAATCGCTGTACTGAAAGCTCCACCAATTCAACCAAATACACCACATGAAGCAAAGGAGAGCCACCAGCCAAGTCCCAGACCATAATTTAACCAATTTTGCATAACTCCAAAATATGCAAACATCAAACTCCAAACCTCCTTAGCTGCTATGCAATGCAGCCATAATTACCGACTGATTCATGGTCCCTCTTGACTACATAGCATTTATCACTAAATAGTACGATTTAACCAAATTCCTGTTATGCTTCCACTTCAAGATATCACCTCCAGGAGTGCCTACCTCATACAACACATTCATACAGTTTTCAGCTTCCTCAAGCTGCTAACCTGATCAATCCTTCAAAAAGAAGGGAGTTCAGAAAGCCTTATTTTGCCCCTCTTTATATCATTTCCTTAGTAAGCCGCTGCTTTCGAGATTGTACTGTTTTCTTCCAGGTATATGTTTATTATTAATTTGTCATGCCTCATGATGTGGGCTAACACAGTTTAAACACGGCACAATTCTACGCAAATGCTACTATCCACTTCAGACTTCTCCTTCAACTGACAATCAGTTTATTAAACTTTCATAAAGTGTCTATTTGGCACCAGTATCGGCAATAAAGGAACTAGCACATTTACTTTATAATTTGACATTAAGTTTATTCAAACCAACTTGCAATCAACTTTTACTAGTTTTCCTTGTTCAGGTGGGTCGTATAATCTAAAGTGATTAGATGCCCCCATCGAACTATGACTGTGGGTTGTATATTCTTACATCCTTTTGCTTCTTTTCTTTTCCTTTCACTCAATACCTACGTATCCGGAATAAAACAATAATCAAAAGCATGAAGGTCCCTATAAGCAAGAAAAGCCAGTTTGTCAAGGAACTGCAACACTTTGGGCTATGTCGATGATAAATTATATCATGTGAATAACTACAATTCAGTCAATATATAACTCAATAAAAACATGGCATAGCTGGTCCCATCAATTGAGTCATTGGCTATCTTACTTTCACCATCCCAAATTGAGTGTCAAATATTGTTTATTATCAACAACAAAAATTTACATTCACTACGTGATGGAGAGAGTATAACGCAAGCCATGACTGGACCTATTTATAAATATGCAATTGAAAATTAGCATAGAGGGATTGTCAAATGAACCTCTCTGCATTTGTCTTGGTGTAAAGCCAAAAGTTCATTGTACTTTATTTGCAAATCCGACTTTTCAGCTTGCAGCTTTTCATACTCGGACAGACTAGGACCGCCCATTTTTTGCTGGACGAATCTGTAAAACCAAGTATAGAGTTGATATATATAAATGCTGATGACAACTATAACCCCATAACAATAATCAATAATGGCAGAAAGATTTCTTTTTTCTCTTCATGAAGTCTACGTTATACGATTGTCAACTTCTGAAGCTATGTCGTTAAATTTGTTTTATTTTTTCTTGTTACTTCCATTGTGTAAAAAAAGCTACAGGTTAAGACTTAGTTATTGTCGGAGTACTACACAACCTGATATTGATGTACTCATCTCTAGGATTTCATATATTGGAACATGATTTCCAATATGATAGCCTTCAGTTCACTCTCCAATTTTATCTCAAAAATAAGTGGATGAACCAAGAAATGGAAAAGTAGCAAGCACTTAAACTCGAAGAAAAAAAAAGTACATCATGTTACGCAATAAAAAGAAATGAACTTACTCCAAAGCTGATGAAGGTTTGTCATTCTGCTCATATAGTGCCACTAGGACTAGAAAATGACATAAATGAATGAGAGAGTTGGAATATAAATCCATTATAAATCACAGTGTCATAGTATTTGAGAACAGCTAAATTTGATTTAAAAGCCAAACCTTTAGTTAGCGCATCAAGAACACCGCTAGACTCCAAGTATTTCCTAAAAGCTTCCTTCTTCGCTTCTTTTTCCTGCAAATAGCACAGAAAATAGAGAGCATTCGTAAAACAGGCAAGAACTCACATTCTGCACAGAGTGTCATCAAAGGCTATGAGGTTATATCATAAAAACTAGCACCTAGAGCTTTACGAGGTACAAATTAAAATGAAAACACACGTCAAGTATCACTACCCTCTATCTGGATAGAGTGTGCGCAGAAATATAATCAGTAACAGAGGCCCAAACCTTGGGTCAATTTACATTCTTTTAGAAGAGGTTTTTCTCTAGTTACACATTTCCCTTTATAATTATCCATTCATGTTAATTCTCACGCAACAGATGATAGTGACACGAATGGTATTGTCTCAAAACTTAACAACCAATAACCAATAATCATATAACTGATTCAGGTCAATAGAGTTCAGTATGATTAAAGAGTGTTTTATTGGATTGTACAGATCAATCAGGGCAGAGTTCTCTGAACTGTAAGAATGTATAGATGTTCGAGCCTTGCACACATTTTAGCAAGTTTCTATTATTGAGTGTCAAGAGAATCCAAACATGGTGAAGACACCGATGATATTTGAGACTTGAGAGTAGTTACAACTTACAAGTCTGGTTACCCTCCCTCCCTCTCTTGTTATGGTCATCAATCTGTCACCTCTAAGTTTCACTTGGAGTAACCCCAAATCAGCTCACTAGTCCCTGAGCTGAGGTCTTCATGATCCCCCATCCGCAGGAAGCCACCATCCCTACACTACCATAATCATGATATGAAGCGTCCTCTACCACTTGCTACCCCCAGATAATAGTGTAATGCTTGCAACCTTCCTGAAGGAGCCTGATTCAATATCCAATAGGAGTACCACATACGATGTACCAGGGATCCGACACAAAACACTAACATCCTATATCTCACCTCTTAGAAAATTTTAAATCCGCCTTCGAAGAAAAATAAAATGTTTAGCATTTTTTGTTCATAAATGCTGCTACTGGTAACAAGACCACAAAAGTGAAGAAACTTCTTTCTGTTTGTTTTATAGCTTTGTAGTGAAAACATGCCCTACCCTGCAACTCCACAAGCCTCCACTCTATCTTATAAAAAAGTTTATGTCCTCTCCTTCCAATACAAACTTAGCAAAAGCTAACCACATGCTGCTCATTCCTAGAATTTTGTAATCTTGTGTGAAGTTTTTCCACATGCTAAGCAGAGAAGCACAATATTAAACAAAAGAACAATGTGGCTTTACGCGGGATTCTCCTACATTGAAGCGCCCTACAAACATGCTCTCCGGGAGAATCAAGTTGTTTAATATTCAGCAAGAGCTATATCGCACAATTCTAAGTCAAAAGGTAGAGTTCAAAAGTTGACCTATCTTGATAAAGCACAAATCGTGTTTATCAAGATTGGTCCGAGCTCAAGATCCAATGAATTAGAAGGTAGGATATCTGGTTGAATGAGATCCCTTACTCTTGATTCCTGCACAATCAACGAACTCATTAAGGGAGGCAGGGGTATCAACCCTAGTCAACCGCTCCGGCGTGAGACTTAGTTGGCTGAGGGAACCAAAAAGAAGATGAACAATAAATTTGTGGATGAAAAGTCACTTAACCGTGAAATGACTTCAAAAGAGGTATTTATAGAGCTCAGTCATGATAACGGAGGCCGTTCGTCCTTACAAACGGGAGTACACGTATCGTGATCATACTAGCTTACAACCACTAAGAAATAGTGGTAGAATGCCCTTGTCATAACATGCTTCACTAGTGATAAAATAGCAGAATCATATAATATCTCTCGTACGATCTAGTGAAACCGATATGACCTGCCTTGCGCAGGTCAGGTACATCCCAAGCCTGTCGGGATAGTTATGCACGACACGTGCGTAGCGACATTCGAGATACCTATTGTAACACCCCACATTTCACATCGGAGAGGTGGAAATTTCCTATGGCTTATTAGTAGCCCTAGTACCTATCTACTCATCTAGCATCAAATTATTTATGAATTTTTGGATCCCGGTATCAGAGCGGACCCACATTCCCGCATCGGAGAGATGTGTAAATTTCGTGTGGTTTTTAATAGGCCCTTACTACCCATCTAGCATCAAATCATCCATGAATATATGGTGTCACCTGTGATGGGTCATTAATGCTAGGTGTGGCAGATCTAATTCTACATTACTATCTTGGGTATGCAGATGTTGGCTTTTGCAAATGGATCTATATGGGTATGAGCTAGTGTCATTAACAAACTTCTCCAGTTACGCTTATATTACAAATGTGAAATGCTACCCATATTTATGCTCCCAAAGTGCTATGTAAACTAACCGATGTTTTCGAAATCCCGAAAACACATATTCCAAGATTTGATCTAGCTAACCCAAATTTTGATGCATATTTACAGTTGCCCAATTCTACAGATTTACATACATTTAATCTTCTTTAAGGAAATTGCTACAGAAGATGGGGAAAGTACTTCAGTAGTACATTGTATTTGCTGAACCGCATAAAAGAGAGATCAAACATTTGCTCGGACTATCATAAGTAAAAGAGATTGAAATGAAAATCAGGAGAGTATAAAGCGGTTATGAGATCTAATAAGAAGTCTTACCATCTTTTTACTGCATTTTGATTTTGATTTACCTTCGGCTTGCAGGAGATTCCACTCTCAAGGATTACCGTTATATATATATATATACTAGTAAATACCCGTGCCCTCGTGCACGGAGCAGAAAAATAACACAAATTAAAAAATATAAAGATTTTTAGTTTAAGTATAAAAAAATAACAAAAATTAAAAAAAAAGATTTTTAATTAAGTCAAAAAATAAAAAAAAATTACACATTCCCCCACACACCCCAATCCATCACCCATCTCTCTCTTCCCAACACACACCCACACAAAAGATTCTTTGTCCCCTCTCCCCCACACACTCACACACCCACACATA